>PVIW01001949.1:5755-79332 GCA_004026585.1 Noctilio leporinus
GGGGGGGGGGGGGGGGGGGGGGGGGGGGGGGGGGGAGTCTATAGACGTTCAGTACAGACTGAACCAGTACAACCATGGTAGGCCTAACTACATAGTTCATGTCAGCAACAATGTAGTATTTTTAAAAATATTTTTGATCCATGGTTGGTTGAATCCACAAATACAGAGGGTAGACTGTATTCAGCCAGCCTTCTATTGACATCAGGTATATCTGGATGAAAAAGACCCTGCCTTCAAGAAGTCCAGTTGAGCCCTGGCTGGGTAGCTCAGTTGATTATAGTGTCATCCTGACACAGCAAGGTTTGTGGGTTTGATTCCTGGGGAGTGCACATACAAGAAACCACCAATGAATGCATAAATTTTAAGTAGAACAATAAGTCAGTATTTCTCTCCTTCTCTCTACTCCACCCCACCTCTCTTTCTCTAAAATCAATAATTTTTTTTAAAAAATTTAAGATATTATTTATTTATTTTTAGAAAGAGGGGAAGGGAGAAAGACAGAGAGGGAGAGAGAAAAAAAATTTTTTTTTAAGTTCGGTTAAGTAAGAAGCAGGAAGGTGGGTGTGCAGAAGCAACAGCCATGGTAAAATTGGTGGTGATGACAATGGGCATTATTGATCCTATGCCTGACACTCTACTTTCTAGGTCTTATCTTCTGTATCCTTTGGACAACAGTGGGAGGTGGCTACTATTATCCCCAGTTGCTGATAAAGAAAACTGAGAGCTGGATCACACCGCTGGTTACCTGGCTTAATATGAAGTGTCAGAATCCAAAATCACTAGCCAGGAAAGGACTGACCTGGGGAGGCAGCATCTTTAGCAGCTGCACCTCTACCCAGGGGTTTCAAAGTGTTTGCTGCCCCGCCCCCAAGCCCCACCCCGCCCCACCCCCGCCCCATCTGCAGCACAGACCCCTTCAAGCCAGACTGCCCTGAATGCCAAATGATCCAGGTGTGTCCTACACAAGAGCACCCAGCCAGGGCTCAGCTCCCCTGGCTCAGAAGGCACCCTCCTTATGACTGGGGCATTCAAATAGCCCCCAGACCTCTGCTCTTTGCAACACTCTCTGGACCCACACATACTTAAGAAGCTTCTTATTTACATCTTTCTGCGTGGTGGGGTTCAACTAGCTCAAAAAGCAGAATTCATGCGCTGCCCTGCGTGGGGGCTTGAATCAAGCAGATGGCCTTTATAGAAAAGCCACATGGCCAGGTCACCTACCCCAGGACACTCCCTCTCTTCATAGCAGCCCCTCCCCCTATCCCCATAAAACATGCTTTAATTTCAGACAGGATGCAAGAAGCAGATTTCAAAGTCATTTTCCTCACATCATAACTTTCTAATGCTCATTTTTCACCCTTTTTTTTATTGGCATGATGCAATTCCCCTTTCAACAATCCAGATCTCTGAAGTCCTGAGTCATCAGGAGAAGGCAGCAAGAGCAGGGGGGTCAACCTGAAGGATCAAAGGGGTGGGGAGCCTGCTAATATCCTGGCCACAGGGATTTCCTTCCAGGGTCCCTGCTGGCACTCAGCCCCAAGCCACACCAGACACAGAGATCAGGGCTCCTGCAGCCCCCACGTACTTCCTCGTCACCGCCTCCATGCCAGTTTCCAAAGAAGTAAGGTGACAGCTGGCAGAAGCATGAGCTCCAAGCTCTGCCACAGGCCAGCCCACAGCCGGGGCCACTCTGTCCACTAGAACCTCTCGGGGTGGGTGGGCTGTTAAGTGAGTTACCAAAGGGGTTCTAAGATGGTGATATTGTCCCCCAGGGAACACGTGGCAATGTCTGGGGGCATTTTTGGTTGTTACAACCGAGGGGAGCAGTGTATGAGCATCTAGTGGGCTGAGGCCAAAGATGCTGCTCAACATCGTCCGATGCCCAGGCTGGTCCCCAATAGCAGCAATAGGGCCAAAGTTAAAACTCTTTGAAGTAATGTATAAAAATGACTTAGTAAAACAAGAATTTTTAATTAAAAAAAAATTTTTTTTAAATGCCCTGGCTGGTGGCACAGAGTATAAGGCACCGGCCTATAAACCCAAAGGACACTGGTTCGATTCCCAACCAGGGCACATAACCAGTTTGCAAGCCAGGTCTCCAGCCAGGTCCACAGCTGGAGGCAGGTGAAAAGCAACCATACATTGATATCTCGCTCCCTCTCTGCCTCTCTCCATTCCCCTCTTTCTAAGAATAATAATAAAATCTTTAAAATAAAAAACAAACAAGACAGCATTACAAATAAGACCTCATCCCATGTGTGTCACATATATTCATCTAAGAAAAATGCAGAGACAGCTATGCTCCAAAACATTTACCTGGGGGATTTCTAGGTGGAGGGATTACGGGGACATGTATCCTTCTTTATTTTATAAAATCATCATTATCCTGTGTTATTCTGGCTTTAATTTGTAAGTGTAGACATGAAAAGCTAGCAGAGCAGACAACTGTCTGCCAGCGCGCCCTCCCTCTTGCCGGGGTCAGGGGACACTCCAGGGGCAGGAAGAGGTGCTGCACCAAAGCTCCAGCTGTGGGGCTGAGTCAGTCGGCAGGGAGGGCAGGGCGTGAGCTCCACTGCGGACTCTGGACTTCAAGCTCACTGTCGCCAAGTCATCACAGCTGACTCTCACAGGCAGCTCCTCAGGGTTAGGCCAGCTCAGGCAAGTAAACTGAGCCTCAGTTCAGTACCTTAACATCAGCAAAGGGCGGGTGAAAAACAAACCTCTGCCATGGCTCTTCTAGTGGTGGGTCCTCAGAGAGATGGACAAACTCCCCATGTGAAATGCTCTGCTCTATCCAAACGCTCCCCTTCCACAAGGCCCTCCTCTCAGAGCGGAGCCAGCCTGGCCACCTGGGGCCTTTCTGACGCTCTGCTCTTCAGCCCTGCTCACAGGCCACATGCAGTTAGACTCTGGACCAAGATGGCTAGGATTCAAATCCCAGCTCCAGCATTAATAACAGGGTGAGAAGTGATCTCTCCACTCTAGGCCTCAGTTCACACATCTGTAAAATAGGACAATGACACCAATGCCTCACAGGGACACCACGGAGATGAACCGAGTTCATCTACACGAAGGGTACAGAATAGTAAGCACCCTGCCAAGTGTTCCCTGTTGTTGCTACTGTCTTCCTGGCGATGAGTGCTCGCTGCCCAGGCTCCTGTGTTCAACCCCTGCCAGGAGGCACCAAGGTGCTGTGAAGAACTGACTCTAGGGCCTGGTGGCCTGGTGGCCTGAGTTCCAGTTATGTAGCCTGAAACTCTCAGGGCCTCCGTTTCCCACCTGTAAGCTGGCGCCTCAGGGACTGGTGTGAAGATTAAATGCACAAATATGCCCAAGGACTGACTCAGCATGGCTGGAGGAAATGACCACTATTGTCCCGCAGTCACCCCTGATCCATCTGACTGCAGGCTGACCCTGCTTGGATCCCCAAGTCCGGCAGCTGCTTGACTGCTGAACAGTTCAAACTCTTTCATGTTCCCAGCCCCAAATCAAGCCTCAGTCACAAGGTCATGAAACACAAGCCAATGAGAGCAACCAACATATGTCATATGTCATTTCCCCTTTTCAATGGGACAGCCCTGCCCCCACCATTCCTCAGCTGCCAGCCCAAGACCGCATTGTAGACACGAAGCACCACTCTTGCCCTCAGCCTTGGCCCAATGGTGCCACCTTCTCCAGAGACAGAGGGCCAGCTGGGCCTTCCCACCAAACTTCCAGCAAAGAAGGTTCTAGAAGGGGAGCCCTTTGAGCCAAAGCTCACAGCGGAGATTTCAGGCCTGAGATTCAGAAGTCTCTGATGGCAACCCATCAGGAGCTTCAGCAGCTTTGAAGGCTCTTGGGCCTGTCCCCACCCCAAGGTTGGCTGTGTCCACCATGTGCCAGGCAACACATGGGGGACACTGCACACACTCACCCTTTTGACCACTGCAGCCCTGGAGAAGGAAGTGGTGTGACATGCTTGGCACACAGGGGACCAGGGACCAGCAGGCTTACAAGGAGGCAGCAGGCGGAGGTCTGAATACGGTTCTTCCCTCTCCCCTTTCAACAGGAGGGACCTCCCAACTAGACACCTGCAACAGCATCGCTGCTCCATTCACTCATCCACTCACTCAGCCAAAGAATGTCTGCTCAAAGGGAGCCTCGGGGTCTCCATTCGTAAAATGCGGACAGTAACAGCACATTGGGGGGTTGTTACAGGGACCACCTAGCACAACTTCTGGCCATATGAACGCTTGTGAATGGCTGCTGCACTGGCCACAATTGTGACTAACACCTGGCCCTGGTGACTTAAGACCCCTACACTTTCTAAGTTTCCATTCAGGGGTATCCCAGGATCCTCGCAGTGGCCACTCCCCCATCTCTCTGCACCACAATCAGGGTCCCCCCAAATGAAACATGCCCTGGTGAATCCAACACTAACCTCACCCTGGCTCCGGGGCCCCCACTCTGGGAAGCAATCCTACCTCCACCTGTACCTCCTACACTATCTTATGGTGCCCAGGTGCCCAGCTAGGAGAGCAGCTCACAAACCAACTGGAAGTGCCCCAAACGCTCGGGCCTCTCTTCCTCTGCTCACTGCTCCCCACTCTGCTCATTCCCACCCCTGGCCCCACCCCTATCTCTGCCCATCTCAACCCCACCTCCGTTGTCCAGATGCGTCTCTCTTACAAGTCCTTCCTAAAACCACCTGCCCCATGACAGCGCTTCTTCCTTCCTCCAAACAGCAGACAAGGCATATGTGCCCTGCAGCGTATCATAGTACATAGTGTACCCCTTTATACCTGCGAGACTTTGAGGAGCAAAGATGTCTGGCTTTGCAAGCATAGCACCTGGGAGCACTCCAGTTGCAAGCCCACGACCTGGAGTACTCACTTGATAAGTGCAGTACCAAGGAATACTCATTTGCAAACACAGGGTAGCTGGGAGCACCCCCTTTGCAAACGCGATACCTGGGGAACTCCATTTCCACACACAGTATCTGGTACTAGAATCACAAACCAGTACCTGGTGTTTACCCTTTACCAATACTTAGCATTCCCTCCCCAACACCAATTCCCTGAACACACTTGACAAATTCACAAAGGAATGTCTGCCAAACATTGGCAAAGAGTAAACTGATAAGTCCACTGATTTTCAACTAAGATGTTTCTGCAAGAGGCTGCAATCATTTATGTACATCCAACAAATGTACAAACATCCATGGACACACATACTTCAGCATGGGGCAGACCTGCCTTGGTTTCTCAACTCTACCTACCCCTCCACCCCTGATACAGCATCTATCAAATCCTTCCTCACACGATAGTATAGAGAAGTAAATGAGCACTATGCCTGGCACACAACAGGTGGACAACAAGATGTCACTGTAACCAAGAGGGCAGTCCTCCATGCCTCCCAGTAAGTTCACTTACCTATTTTAGTCCCCACCGAGAGTAGACCACAAACTTTCCTACAAACTTTCTTGACCTGCCACTGACCTCAAACCCAGGAGTCGAAAAAGACGATGCCATTTGAATGTCCTTTTCAGGGAAGCAGCTCTGCTGCTAACACCTTATAGACCTCCAGACTACTGTGGTCCCCCCTGCACCTGTCCTGGGTGCGAGTCATCATCAGGCCAAGGTCTCCTTTGTTGTGGGCACAGCTCACCCACCCCAGCCACCTCTGCACTTGGGACAGCTCAAAGGCTGAGCTGTGGCCAAGGGACCAGCCAGACTCAGAAAAGGCATTGTCTGGTACTTGTTCCCTCCCCTCAACCTCCACTCAAGGAGACCCTGCAGGAGGCAGAAACCCAGACTGCACTGTGTGACATGAGCAAGAAGTAAACCATGTTGGGTGACGCCAGCCAGGAGCGGGGGCTGGTTGTTACAGCAGTTAGCTTGCCCTGACTACAACCAGCCCTGTCCACACAGGTAGCACCACTGCCCTGCTGAGCCCCACACAAGCGCAGGCTGGCAATCAGACTGACCTGGGCTGAACAGTGAGCCAAAACCAGAGTCCATGGGCTTTCCTAGCTCCCATTTTCAGCTTTTCAGGGCCTCCAAGAGCTTGGGGCTGGCCTATGACATTCGGGAAACTGCTACCGATTCAAACATTATCTCCCATCTCCTGGTGACCCCATCTGAGCCATTCCAGCCCCAGGGAACCATCAGCGGCCCTGCCTCAGTCCTCATGCCCCTGGGTGACGGAAATTCAGCTCTTCTGCTTCTCTCCAAAGTGTTTACTTAGCCTACTATGTTTATATGCTTTCTTGATCATAGCAACTTGAAAGCAGGAGAGCCAATGACAAAGGAAGGCACTGGAAGGTGCTGGGAGGCAGGAGTCCTGAGTGAGTGTTAGTCCCAGCCTCGCTGCTGAGTCATTTGTAAGGGTCTTTGGGCAACACACTTCCCCTTGCCTCTCTCCTGCAGGCAAATTTGAAGATTAGTGTGTCTAGATCCTGGGACCCTTGCAACACAGTATGGACAAAAAGTTGTTTTGTTTTAAGTTTTGCTGGGCTTTGTAATTTAAGAGTCTCTTAAAGTATTGCTCCAACACTATTTTTCATCATTCTTTGGGAGGGAGCTGGGTTAAACACATACACATACACATACACCAGAAGCACCAGAATGAAAGTTCCATGGGGCACAGAGCCACCTGTACAGCTGGCACCTGGTACATCTAGGTGCTTATGAATATTTCTTAATAGATGATAACAGCTGCTGGAAAGCAGGATAATGAGAACTGCAGAGCATTTACTCAGTGCCAGCCGCTTCACTGGGTGATTCCTGAGTATAGGCCAGCCTCAGGGCCTTTGCACTAGCCATTCTATCTGGACCACTCCTCACCCAGATAATGCCTCCTTCCCTTCCCTGACCGCCACATTCAAAGCAACAAGGGTCCCAGCCCCCAAGCCCTGAACACACCACCTGCCTGCCTGCTTTCTTTCCTCCAGACACCCTGTCAACCCCCACGCCAGTCAGATTTTATATTTACTTGCTTACTATCTGTCACCCACCCCAGCAACACAAGCTCCAGGAGGGCAGCAACTCATTATCTTCAAAGTGTCTAGAATAGTGATATTCATCTGTCATTCCCTGACCTCAACTAACCTGGGTTCGATGCTAAAAGGAAGTTCCATCATCCAAATTTTAAAGATAAGGACAGAAGTTAGGAGACCTGCCCAAGGTCACCCACCAGGTAGGAAGTAGCAGGGTGGGATCCCAGATGCCTAGCTGACCATTCTGCTGGGTCCAACTGTTCTCAGCCCACCTCACTGCACATCCCAGATGCTGGTATAACCCTTCTGTACATCAAAGGAATGGCGACTAAACATGGGAACCTATTTCAGCACCAGCAATATTCCCTCCGGGGTTCCCCTCAAGACAGAGACACCGTCCTGATGCACACAGGATCACGCACACAGGCACACTCGCATGCTGGTCACCCTTTGGTAGGGCTCTGCTAATGTCAGCAAAGGTTCTTTTCAAATGCACCTGGTCTCCCCGGGTGCCCTGCTGAATGCACTGGGTGCCTTGTCACCAGAGCCAAGAGCCAGGAAAAGCGATCTTCACTTCCTCCCCCTCTCTACCTCAGGGCCACAGGGACAGGCTTCCATTCCAGGGAAGCAGGAAGTGCCTGGGGACAAAAATGATGCTCTCAGATGGAACAGGAAGCAGCTGTCCTGGGCTACACAGACCCTTGTCCTTGGGGCAAAGGTCAGTAGGATTGGTCAGAGCCCCCTGCTCACCTGCAGTCTGTCCCTGGTGGGGCAGGGAGCCAAACCATCCAGAGGGCCCTGACTAGTGACATTCAGCCAGACTGAAGCATGACTACAGACAGCAGTGACCCCACACAAGGCACTCTAAGCAACTCTGGGGCTCAATATTTCGACACCCACCAAGGAAGTAAGCAAAAATTTTCAAATTATCAAAACAGAAACAATTCAACTGAATAAAAATGGAAAGTGTCTTGTTTAAAACAGCAATAAGATTGGGACTAACCTAAATGTCCAGCAATAGGGAACCATCTACCATATATTTAGGGCCCTCTACAATGGAACACTATACAGCAGTGAAAAATAGTAGGCAGCTAGCTGCATAGGCACTGATCTAGAATGATCTCCAAACTCCACTGTCCAATGAGAAAAAAATGGCTCAGAACTGAGTGTAAATGCCAGAATGGTCAGCAAGGACAGGCAGGAATGGGTAGCAGGGCTGACAGGAGAACCAGGGGCTGCGGGGACATGAAATAAGAGATACTTCACCTTCCCTATGTGCCTGTACTACCTGAACAGTGTGCATCACTATTTCAATTTACAAAAAAAAAAAAAAAGTTATATGTTTTGTTTTGATCTTTAAGAAACTCAAAACAATTGCCCATAAAAAAAGAAACAAACTCAACTGTGCCCACTGAGGGATTTTTCTTAAACTGCTTTCAACAATGTCTTGCCTGCATACATAGTAGATCTGCTAAATACCCCTATCTTTCCCAAAGGCCCTGCTCCTCTCAGGAGACGCATCTCTGGAAACAGCCTGTGTTTAAAGAGCAATAACCCCTTCTACTTGCACAGTTTCACCAAGCTCTCTCAGGGCAACTAGGAAAACATGGATTGGAATTCTTGTCACACTCCTTGTGCTGGCCATCCTAGAGGCACTAATCTGAACTCTCTGCAATGCTTACAGAATCCTGTTAAGGAGACAGGATTGTCCCACCCTCCAGAAGGAAAAAAAGAAGGCCCAGCAAAGGAAAGCACATGCCAAAAGTCGCACAGCCAGGAAGTCATAACCTCAGAATCCAGACCCAGAGCCACGTGATGGCAAACCCAGAATCTGCTCCGCCCCCCAGTGGAGGCACCCTAAACCACTAGGTTGCCTTGATTAATCTCACTGAAGCCTTTAATCAAAAGTATAACTTAGCCATCTCAAAGGTCCATTCTGCCAAGACACCAAGGGCCCACCATCCCCAAGGGCCCAACCTGGCTGGCCTGGAAAGAGAAGGCCCTGCTGCCCCAGGGCTAGGAGCAACGCACCCAAGGCAGCTCCGGTGGTGTGGCCACCAGGCTCTCCCTAGCCTTGCCATACAAGACACCCCAGAAATGTCCCCCTTCTCTTGCTGCCAGGTGAGTCAGCAGGCCCTGTGCAGGAGCCACCTATGGGCCAGGGGGCCCACTCTCCTCCACCACCATCACGGCAGCAACACCCAGCTACAAACAGGGAAACCCCTTCCACCTGGACTGGCCCAATTCTGCCCGTGGCCAGAAAGAGCATCTCAGATTGCACCAGGCTAATGAAAGGCAGCATCGAAACATGCTCCCTCCTTTAAATGTACTTATTTATCGCAGCCTGGGGAAGGGAGACCACGTTTGCTGTTTACGGAGAATTTAGATTTTTTCTTTCTCCTCTCTGTCTTTTCCCCTCCCCTCCACAACCTCCAATCACATGTTATCTGGGAAACAAATTTGATATATTCAAAAATCTTCTTAGAACAAATGGCATTGAAAGAAAAAAACTTATTTGTTTACCAACTGCCACAATAAACATCACATACACCAAAGGCAGGTGGTGCTACACAATACAAAGTGAAAACAACACACGTGCATACGCAGGCGCATTCCCACAGGACACAGGACTACTCTGGAGGACACAAACTTTAACTCTCAAGTGGAAACCACACCATTGGGATGAACTTTCTCCACTCAGCACCGGACACCTATGTGCTTAGTAAGCATAAGGGCAAGTTCAAAAGAAAGCTGCTCTCCCCAAGAAAACACCCAACTAAAAAACCCAATGAGAATTTAGGTGACTTCTCTGTTCCTCTCTGTGGCAAGAAAGCTAAAAACATTTCCATCAGAGCAGCAGAGTAGTGAAAACTTAAAAACAAGTCGCTGATGAAGCCAGGCTTGAGGATAATGAATACTCCTGTCACCTGTGTGCCAATCCCTGTTGGGTCATGAAGAGAAGACCTTTCAAACTGGATCCACCATGTGATGCTGTGTGTTACATGCACAAAACGGTGTGGAATAAAATGGAAGCAGCTTATTTGCACTTCTTTGGTGCAGAGGAAACAAAGCACACAGACAAAACCCTCTTCCAGTGGACAAACATGTCTAGCAGGTGCTCAAATTCAACGCAAACACAAAATGGCAAAATGGATTCTGGTCTCACCGGACCTGGCTGCTTATGCAGAAGGCCTGGCCGTCAGCTATGACTGCCACCACGAAAGCCCAGGGAGGCCCAAGGACTCAGAAGTCTGGGTGCAAAAGAGGAATGAGATGCCAGGTCCAGGCCCCTGCCCGGAGAAGGTGGGCCCTTTGCTCACAACGTGTGGTCGTGGAGACCCCAAGGAAAGGGGCGGACACCTCTCAATCACCCGTCACACACGTCAGCCAGGTCACTGTCGCCTTTGTGTTTCCTCCTTCATGAGCTTTCCGGATCCAAAGTCTCAAGCAGAGTGAATCAGGCCCAGTGCTGTCACAGGCCACGTCAGGCACATGGTTGGCTCTGCAAGGATTTAATCAGTAACTGGCCCAGGAGACAGGCAGAGGGCAAGCTCCAACCTGACCCCACAGAAGGCAAAGTTTATAGCTAGGCCCGGGGGCGAGGCTGCCTGGTGGCTGGGGCCCCAGACTGAGCCCAGCTCCCCAGCAGGGACTCAAAAGAGGTCCACCTGAGGGGCAGGGACAGCTGGAACTGCCACACAGGTGGGCCTGGAGTTCCATGTGCTTCCACCCCTGCCTCAGACAGCTAGGGCCCTGCAAGCCTGCTCTTTATCTCTGATAACAATTCAGTTAATTGGATCAGTGTAGACAGACACCAAAGACAGTTTGGGCAGGGTTTATTTGGTTTGTTTATTCATTTGAGTCCAGATCAATCACTCTGACTCCTGTTCCTGAAGCCTACATAATTAACCAGATAATTACCAAATGGTTCTGAGCTGGGCTGTATAGCTGGCTTAATATACAGATACTATACATTTCATGAAAGGATATGAAACACACTTGATAAACCAGCAGCTTGAGGCTAGGCCAGGGAACTCTGCAAAGCCACAGGGCTGACAGGGCTTGCTGTTGTAGTGAACTGCACTCAAATTCACCTTTGTTTCATTTGGGCTAATATTTCTCAATAGAGTGCTTGGGCCGCACTATAAAATGCAGACAGATTACGTAACGCCCAGACCTCAGAAAATTCCTCAGGGTACTTTGTTTTCTAGGGCCAGGACCCTAACCAGGTGTCTCCTGATGAGACAAGGTCCCCATTAGCAATCCCAACCCCACCTCTACCCTGGGGGCAACCGCTTCCATCAGGATGTTCTCACACTCACAGACCTGGGCACAGAGTCATGCACCCCATTAGAGCCCATCATGGGGAGACTTAAGGACACCCCCTGCCCTGACAGAGGGGCTTGGCAACAGCAGACAGAGGAAGGGGAATTACGCCACTTCATTGGACAGTTGCTCAGAGTTCCTCATTCCACATTTCCCAACGCCACAGCAAAGGCTCTACTGAGCGGCATCTTGTTCCATGGACAGCCCTCCGTCCCCAGTCCTGAAAATCACACGGCCTCTCCAGAAGGCCCAAGCTACACAACTGCCACCCACCTTGGCTGGTGAAGGTGGGGCCAGGGCCTCTGGCTGCTTGAGAAACCAGCACCCAGCTTCAGCCTTTCCTCCTTTCTCTTTCTCTCTCTCTCTCTGTCTCTCTCATCTCTGAGAATGCAGAAGTTAAGTCTGGGGCCTTGAGCCTCCAAAGCTGGCTTTCCCCAGCCCGTGGCCAGCAGCAGCAGCAGCAGCAGACACACTCCCGGCTTCTCCCAGGGGAGTGCGGAGAGCTCAGCCTGTCCTTCTCACGAAGGATCACTTTTCCCATCCACCTGCCCCTCAACCATTTTCTTCCCTCCAACTCCCCATCATTCTGAGGGGTAGCAGGAAAAAATAAGGCTCCCTGAGCCAGGGGCTGATTCTGAAGCTAGACTTGGGAGCTCCAGATCCCAGGCAGGGAACTACTGAGAATTCTAGTTCCTCCCTGAATCTGCAATCCTTCGAGAGGGCAAATTTTCTGAGGCTCTCCCTCCATCAAAGGAAAAGCCAAACGCTGAGGCCTGTGGCTCATGTTGGGTTTAAGAACATGCACAAGCCTGAAGCTGGGCCTGGGCTGCTTCTCAACAACCGGTGATCCTTCCTGAGAAAGCAGCCTTTGCAGACATTGCACCAACGTGCCCACAGGAAAGAAAAAATAGGTGTTCTCAGCACGTCGGACCCAAAATTCAGAATAAAAGTCCTCGAGAGTAAGGTTTCTTCTAACTTTTCCCCCTCCCCATTCCTTAAAGCATGTGTCACGCAAGGCCTGTGACACACTGCCAAAGGAACATGGATGCCGGGGAAATGTCTACACATGCTACACGTTTGTGACATGCCATGTAAGCGACACCCTGTTTCCTGGCTGGGTTTTCTTGGCACAGGTGTGGGCAGGCGGTGGATTCTGCCCTCCCCCCACTGTGCTTAGTAAACAGACTTGCAGTGGCCCCAGGGGGGGAGTGTGCATTCTGGGGAAGACCTGTCACCTCTCCACAGAGGAAGGAACCACCTAAACAAGGCTCAGGCCCAAGCAGATTTGGTGCTTAAAACTGTCCTTGTTTCAAAACACAAAGCATCCTGTTCAGGCTCCTGCTCGCCACCCCCGCCCTGCGACCCACCCCAGCTGTCTTTCTCCACCTTGCAGATTTGATTTCAGAAACAGATCAATGACTTCTCCTCTCCCTCCCACCCCAGCTGACCCAGTCCCAGCCATGTATTTTAAAACGATAACAATAACAAAATTAAAACCCCAGCAACAAAACACACGTCTACACACACTTCACAGACAATGCAAAGACCAAAGCCCCACAGGCCAGCTTCCACACTAGAACTTGACCCTCAGCGCCGGGTGGGGAGGAGACAGTCCGGGACCCATGCTCCCTCCCCCTACACTTCCAGCCTCCCAAGGTGCCAGAGATTTTTCAGAAAGGGAAGCACCCAATTTTGCCTGCCACCCCGGGAAGGAAAAAAAGAACAAAAAACGTATACAGCAAAGAAGGGAATTGGTTTCTGGAAATTCTTTGGGTTTGGGGGGTTTGAGGTTGTTGGGGGCTTTTAGAGGGTTTTGTTTGTTTTATTTTTTGGTTGTTTTGTTTTCCCGTCCACCGCAGGCTTTCAGAAAGGAAACCCTCACCACCAGCAGGCCTCGGGTCTATCCCGCGATCCTATCGGTTAGGAACCCAGGCGCTGTGCCCGAGGTCCCCCAGTGCTCAGCCTGGAGGTGGGGGTGGGGGCAGAGCTCCAGAATCCTCAAGATCTCCCGGAGCAGCCGGCTGGACAGAGAGAGCTGTGGTTTCCACAACCCAGCCCTGAGCCCAGCCAGGAGCGGGGCGCCGGGTTCGCCCTGCCCGCGGCGCCCCCCGGCGCCCCCGGGCGCGCAGCAGGCCTGGGCTCCAGGTGCAGAGGTGGGAGGGGGCGCCTCCCGGGCCCCGAGGGGCGGCGCGGGGGTGCAGGAGCGCGCCGCGCCGGGACTCACCGTGGCGGACGCCAGGCTGTTGTCGGCCAGCGTTAGGTGGTGCGGCTCCCAGCGCCTCAGGAATTTCGAGGTGAGGATCTTGCTGAGAAAGGTCCGCGGGTGCCGGATGACACAGACCTGGATGTCGCCCTCCTGCAGCAGTTTGTACCTCATCCCGTTGCACAGCAGAAGGGCCCGGCGGCAGGGTACAGCGCCCATCTTCGTGCCCTCGGGGGCCGGCACTTCGCCCCCCAGCAGCGGCTTGGTCTCCTCGATCTGCCGGGGGTCGCCACCGCCCGCGCTGCTGGTCAGATCCATGGCCGGCCGGGCCGCGGAGGGGGCCGGGGGCGGGGAGAGGGGCTGTCCCGGCTGCGGGGCGGCGGGGCCCCCTTTCGGCAGCCCGCACCCCCCCACCGCTCAGGAAGGTGGGGGGGTGTGGGGCTGGGGGCGCCCGCAGGGGAGGGGCTCGCGGCGAGCGGGCGGCGAGCGCGGCGGGCTCTCGGTCCTTCCCGCGGGGCTCGGCTTCCTCCTAGCTCGTCCGGTGCATGCTCGCGGCGGCCGGACCGGCTCGGCAGGCAGGCGGGCGGGCGGGGACGCGGGCGGGGACGCGGGCAGTGCCGGGGGCCGCGGCGGCGACAGCAAGCGGGGGCCGCGCGGCGGGCGTGTCTCGGCCCCGCCACCCGCTCGTGTGTACAGTACGTGTGTCTGGGCGGCCGTCCGCGGGCAAGTGGGGGCCGCGGGGGCCGGCTCAGTTGAGAGATTGCAGAAGCCGCTCCGCGCCCGCGCGATTGGTCCCCGCGGGGTCATGTGCCCGCCCCTCTGACGTCAATGGCGGCAACGGCGGCGGCCGCCGCGGCTTCGGCCTCTCGCAGGCGGAGTCGGCCGCCGGGCGGGGACCGGAGGGGCAGAGGCGCGGCCGTACGGGAGGGGGCGGCCCCTGGGGAGGGGGCTGCGGAGGGCGAGGCCGGGCAGGCCCCCGCCCAGCCGCACCCGGAATGCGAGGGTGGGCGGGGGCCGTGGGGGCGGGGCGTGACGTCACGCCCAGCCGCGCCCCCGCCGGTGCCCAGGCCGGCGCTGCGCCGCGAGGCCCGAGCGGAATCTGAGTCGTGGACCACCGACGGCCCCCGCACCCCACGCTCCCCATCCCGGCGGCCCCGATCAGAAACGTAAGCACCCCGGAATGCCAGCACGAACGGCCGGCCGAGGTGCGGCCAGGTGCAAACCCGAGGGATTGGGCCGGGCCGAGCCGGGCCGGGCCGGGCGAGATGGGTGAGGGCTGGACCGCTTGACCTCTGATACCCGCTCCACAGCTCAGGCCGCCGCTCCGGCTGGCCAGATGGGGCCTCAGACGGGGCTCTTTCCTTGAATTGAAAATGTCCCCTCAATTATACTGATAATGAGCCCACATTGCCCTCTCTCAGCCTAACAGACTGCAGAGCTCTGGCCTTTTGCAGATGTCTACCCGCCTTGGCCTTTGGGGTCCTGGAGCTGCCTAGCGGGAGGGGGACAGGCTCCTCAGCCCCCTCCTTTATTTTTATTTTTTAATTTTTTTGGTTTAGTCCCCTCCTTTTCTGGAGTGTGGCCTCTTCTGGGAACCTAGACAACAAAGTCTCCCCGAGTTCCTGGACTGCCCCCCCTCTTCCTGCACTCCAGTAGCTCCAGCTGCTTTACCTCTCCCCTCAACCCAGCATCTGGCCTTTCGCCTCTGCATCCCTAGGCCCAGCACCAGGCAGAGGAGAGAATTTCCCTGGAAGCACCTTAGTGGAATGAATCTCAGTGTCACTCAAACTATAACTGACACCAAAATATGTCCTTTCTGCCATGAGGAGGCACCTAACACCACCCAGCAAATGCTCTGCTCCTCCATCAGGCTTTCTCATGTCCACATACTTATGCAGTTAATGCCATCAAAACCCCCATATTTGTGTCTTTCTGTTAAATGAAGGTGCCCTGTTGTGAACATGTGTGTGTAAGCATGTGTTGAATCACATCACGAATGCCGCAGTTTGTGCACAGCGTCCCTGAAGTGGGATTATCTCCTCCCCACTCTCCCAGAACCAACAAGATGGATGGGCTCGCCAAAGACCTCTCTCCTGAGCCTGCCCAGGGCTGGGGCAGGGGGTGAAGGCAGGACCTGCTCCCTCAAAGAATAAGATTCAAACGTCCAGGCTGCCCAGGAGATGGGCAGAGCTGTCCTGTCCTTGTGCACCCCAAGGGAAGCACCATTAAGTTGAGAAAATGAAATATTCAGCGTCTCCTCACAGTTTGCTGGCATTTCATTCACGTTCTAAGCTTCAGTGGCCTTGAAGAAACCACCAAGCCAGAAAGGGGCAAAGCCAAACCCCCATCTCCTGCTGTAGATGTGGTTGCAAGGGATAGTTGTGACAAAAAACCCCCAGGTTGTTAAGGGGTGGGATTAAGTCAGTTGTTCACAGCTTTATGGAGCTTCTGCTGTATGTTGTTACAGGAATAATTCCTATAATAGCCACAGTATCAGAAACACTTCCTATGGCCACCAGTTGTACATGCGTGAGCCTTTCCTTTGTCACAGCAACCTTGTGACATAGCTGCCATCAGCATCCTCTCTTGCAGATGAGGGTACAGAAAGGCTGAGCTACTTGCCCGGGCCCACATAGCTGGTCAGGGTTGGGCCCAGGTATGGAGTTCAGATAAAGGATGATAGATAGAGGCAATGACCAACCACACTGTGTTTGAGCTCTAGGAACAGAGAGAGAGAACACATAACCCAGTGGGTGCTGGGTACATGTTCTAACTTCACGAAGTCTTCAGGAATCAGGTAAAGAAGGGGAAAGGTGCTCCTGGAAGGGCGGGGGTGGGGGGCACTTACAAAGAGGTGCGAGATTGCTTGGTCTTGGTCTGTGCAGGAAACTAGCCCATTTGCCAAGGCACACAAGGTGCCCAGGAATGTAAGGCAGAGGCCTAAGAGATCAGACACCTAAGAGATGAAAGTATTGAATTCAATTGGATATCTTTAAATAATTATTATTTTATTTTCATTTGAAATCAGGGACATGGAGTCCCCAAAATGCTGTAAGGAGAAAAGTTGCCTGAGGCAGAAATCAGGAGCTCCTGGTTGACAGCAGGGCTGGCTGAGGGCCCACACACGCTCAGGGTTCAACAAATAGGCAGTGACTGATTGTCACACTTACCTATTCCCTGGTGCTTCAAAACGTGCCAAAGGACCAGGTCAGTAAGGTGAGACACGATGAGATGGGATGGCATTGGTGTTCAGCCTTCTAGACTGGGACTTGTGTAACTCATTGCACAGCCCCTCACCACCACCCCCCGCCACTAGCCCAGGTTCCTGACCTAGAAATGAATCTGAGTACAGCTGTCAGGTTACATCAGAAAGCCCCTCCTCGGACCCCCAACCTCTGTAGGAGACACAAGCCCCTAGCATTTCCATGGATAGAGCATGTACCCAAGTCATCCTCAGCACCATGGGAACCCAGACTCTTCAAAAAAATGGTCCCGGCCCCTTAGAGTTCACCCTCCTGGCATTCATTGAACTTACAGAGCAGCAGCAAGAACACAGAAGTTCACAAACCTTTCACTCTCCTTGAGCTCCCACAGGCTAGTTCATTCAGCTAGGTCACCAGATAAACCTTTCATTTTCTGCATTCTTTGCAGGTGGTCCCTTCTTGTTTGAGTCAGGTCCCTAAGGACCATGTGCTCTTGCCAGCTCACTGCATCACTTGAGTTCAGCAACGCATTGTGGGTTCCTGGGCCACACTGGTGGAGAACCCATACTGTGTCAGTGCGGTGCTGGGAGCTGGGGTTATAGTGAGCACGTATCTCAACTCCCAAGTCCTTGAAGTCTCCCCTTGAGCTAACCCAGAGGGGAAAGACAGACCTGCTGCCCTGGCTACCCTGTGGAATTTGATGAAGTGGCGAAGTCCCTGGTGGGGGTGGGAAGCATCACTGTGGATGGGCAGCCCTAGGAGCGGGCCACCTGAGCACCCTCTTCTCAAAGCCCTGCCCCTCCCTGCGAACACTCCTGTAGGTGGTGTCTTTCTCCTCAGGGAGGTCTCCGGTGGGCGTCCTCACAAGCCTTTTCACCACTCCTTCCTTGCCCCACCCCACCACAAAACGGTGCACAAGCCCAACTGTGTACCCTCCAAAATGACAGGGTTCATTCCAGTTTTTCCCTTCGTTGTGTCCAATAGTGTGCTGGTAAACCTTTCACAATCAGCTTGGCGAAAAAAGGAAAGCACTGATTCACAACGTTGGACAATTTCCATGGTGTAAATGTTCCCATCATGGCTGATTTCAAGCTACCAGCATGCAGAACTGGACATGGAGCTGGAAAGAGATGCTCCCCATGATAGAGTATTTCCACCCGCCACACACAGCAGACCAGGGACCGCAAACAGTGGCTGGGGGCCCAGCGTCAGCTCTTGGCCTGCAAAGCCTGAAACGTTACTCCCTGGCCCTTGTACAGAAGAGGTTTGGCGACCCCTGCAATAGACATAAATAACCTCCAGTACAGGGATACTAGTAAAATGTAGTAAAAATAATTAGGAAGTGATGTGTTTTATTACCTTTTAAATTATATAAGTTATTTAATGGTAACTTGATATAATTTAATTTTACTTAATAGCTGTTGGACAATCAGCTTGCTAGCTTCCTGACAAATTAAAATTCGGCGCTCACAAGCCAGTAGGTTAGCTCCAGCGTGCCACTACCAGTTTCTCTAGGTCCTGGCCCACCATAGGTGGACAGTGGTTATCTGTTGAATGGCTGGAAATCTAACTGCAATGCCTATGTTCTAAC
This sequence comes from Noctilio leporinus, assembly GCA_004026585.1. Taxonomy (NCBI): domain Eukaryota; kingdom Metazoa; phylum Chordata; class Mammalia; order Chiroptera; family Noctilionidae; genus Noctilio; species Noctilio leporinus. The sequence goes on from PVIW01001949.1 coordinate 24,055, forward strand.
CACCAGGCAGCATTGCCCTGCTCCTTCATTCTTTCATTCCATTCCATTCAATGCCTAGCTATTAGCACCTACTGAGTTTCAGGGACTTTGTTGGGTGCTACAGGTCCAGTTTATGCAAGATATTCCCATCTGGGAGCTCACATTCAAGTGGGGGGAACTAGGAACCACATCCCCACAAAAATCACCACCACCACCCCCCAAAAAAAGGATGCCAATAAGTAAACAACCTCCCCCTATTCCCTTTTTCAACTGTGTATATCTTCAGTTGATTTATTATAAAGTGGGATCATAACAGTACCTTTTCCCCGAGTGGTAGAAATTAAATGAGGTAATCAATGTCAAGCTCAGAACCTGGCACAGAGTAAGCACTTTGAATTAGCTTTAACTAATTCACATCCCCACTGTTATTTTAAATTTTTAAAAAATATTTTAATATTCTTTGAGAGAGGGAAAAGGAGAGAGAGGGAGAGGGACATCAGTGTATGGTTGCCTTTCACCTGCCTCCAGCTACGGACCTGGCTGGAGACCTGTCTTGTAACCTGGTTATGTGCCCTGGTTGGGAATTGAACCAGCAACCTTTGGGTTCACAGGCCAGCGCCTAATCCACTGTGCCACCAGCCGGGGCCCACTGTTATTTTAGAATCCATGTTCACATGGCCCCAAATAATGTCTAGTCCACTTCTCTGAACCTTTCCCATTTGCCCAACAACTGGAGTGCAGGCATTCCAGATGCAACATCTGTGCAAGGTCACCAACCTTTATGCTACTGACATTTGGGGCTATAGATCATTCTTGGTGGCAGGCAGCTGTCCTGTGCATTGGAGGGACATTTAGCAGTATCCCAGGCCTCTACCCACAGATACCAGTACCATTCCCACCTTGTCCTCAGATGTTGCCATGTGTCACCAGGGAGCCAACATCACCACTGGTTGAGAACTCCTGGTTTAAAGGAAGATGGTTTCCCTGCCCTTTCAGCAGGTACGGTCTGCTCCCCAGCCATCCTGTGGTTTGCGGTCTGGGGGAGGTTATATTGTCCACACTCATAAAACATCACCTCCCCGCTCAGGTGCCACTTTGGGGGGCGAGAACAAACTTACTACCAAGGAACACGTACCCACAGGATTGGATAAGGTGCCACCTCTTTTAAGTCCTATTTTTGGAGCCTGTTTTAGGGCATGAGACCATACTCATAATAAAATGCCATACACCAGAAGCAGGCAACAAAATTCTTTATTCTTAAGTGGTCCCAATTCCATAGCTACCCACAGTGCTATTGCTTTGGGGGGACTCTTGGGAAGCTCCATCTGAAAACTGTCCCAAAATTACATCAGCTAGGAGATCACTCCTGAAACTCCTTTTTAACAGGGATAAGACACCAGCATAACGGGACATACATTCCATACTGATGGCATTTAATGTGCTGATCACATAATAAAATGTGTTGTTTTTCCGGTATAAGAAAAGGAGTCATGTTTTTATCCTGATGTTGATGAACATCTTCCTCCCTTTTCTGAGCTGATGTAAAGTCAGCCCATTTTCTAGGCTCATCAGCAGGGCGGTGGAGAGCGGAGTAGGGAGCAAGTTTCCATCTATCAGCCTGTGATACTGGGAAGCTGATGACTGCGCCACTCACCCACTCTCTCTGGTTTCAAGGGGGCAGAAGAAGGTATCAAAGGGACATGAGGTACCATCCTCTCCCCTTGCTATCCCATTTTCACCAAAAGATTAAGTCTGAGGTTCATTTTGCTTTTTAAGTATTACCAAAAAATGATAGTTTACCTGGAACTAATATTCTTCACACGTACTTGATTGAGTTACGTACACACACCAAAACCTTAAGAGCGGTTAGCTGTGGATAACCAAGATCAAGGTAGTCAAGGCAAGATCAAACCTTTGTCTAAGATCCCACAACAGGAGAGTGGAATTGCAGGTCGCTGTCTCCCTTTTTAAACAAATATTATTGCAATGTAATTTACATGAAATAAAGTGTGCCCATTTGCAAAGCACAGGTTGGTAAGTGTGGATGAATGTATTCACCCACGTAACTGCCACATTGATCAAGACATCAGAATAGAATATTCCCACGGCCCCAGAAGCTTCTCTGTGTTCCTTCCAACCCCCGCCGCCCCTGATCCCTGTCACTATGGACAGTCTATCCCTTCTTGAATTCCACAGCAATAGAACCAACAGTTACGTCTTTTAAGGAGTCTGACTTCTCCAACTCTGCATAACAGTGTTCAAGATATGCCTATGTCGGCGCCGGCACATCGCGGTCTATTCCTTTCGTTGCTAATACATCTGCTGCATGGATGTAGCACTTCTGGGTAATTTTGTGTTCTTATGCCATCCCCCGAGTTTCTACAATGAACATGCATTGATTTGTTTTAATGATCAAAAAGAAGGCAAATGCCATTCATTTCTTAAAAATTCACGGGGACCTTATGAGGAACCCGAATGCCGAGCAGCTGCTGACTTGTGGAAATGATGCCTGGCCCAGCCTCACAGAGGGCTGAAGGCCATGGATCATATTTTTAAAAAGAAAAACCACTGTTTTGCAGATTAATTGCATCTCTCTCCCACACCAGCCTTTGTGGTGAGCTGCCCAAATTGACCAATTTAATTGTGACCTCCTTTCTTTCCCCTCCACTGCTCTGAGTCAGTTGCTAAGAAGCAATGAAAGGAAGTGGGGAGGCGGGATGTGTTACATGTGTGGGGAACATGTGGCTGTTCCAACACTCAGCCTCCCCTCCCTTTGCATAGGCCACTCCAGGCAACCTTCAGATGGACAAGGGTGATGGTATCACCCCATTTCACAGATTAGGAAGCTGAGGCAAGATCAAGGGTTTGTCTGAGATCTCACAGCAGAAGAGTGGGCAGATGCTATCCCGAGGTCCCAGGCAGGACGGCGAAGAGCTTGAAAGCACAGACTTCAGGTTTAGATCCCAGCTGTCCACCTTCCTTAGCCAAGTTACAACGCTAACTAACTCACCCTCTCAACATCAGTCTCCTCATTTGAGAAACAGAGACCCATTTGTGATAGTCACAATGGAACTAATGAGATAATGCATAGATAGTGCTTAGAACAAGGCTCAGGAAGAAGCTGGGGCTCAATCGTGGTAGAGAAAAAATAGTTTCTCAACTCCTGGCCTCTCCTTCAGCCACAGCATAAAACTAATTGATTCCCACCTGCCTAAGTTGGAGAGAAGAAAAGAGGACATTTTCTTGGAACTCCAGGAAGATCAGAGTCACAGATGAGGAGAAATGAGAGAGCAGGCCCCAGCATGCAGGTGTTAGCCAAGACACCTTGGTTGCAACAGAAACCAGTCAGAGTAGCTTCAACAAAGAGTGGAGATCGGTTAGAAGGAGCCAAGGTTGTCTCATCAGTGCTCCAATGGCAAAAAGATGCCCAGGATTCAAAAAGGGTCCATAGTAAATGACCCAGGGGGCTTTCTCTCTGCTTCATGGTCCGCCCCTCTCTGCATCATCCTTCCACACATCCTAGCTCTCTCTGAGATGTCTCTTCAGCATGACAGAGGTAACCATCTGAGAGATCAGCTGGGATCAAACTAGGATACATTTGGCCCAGTTCTACTGAAAGGACTTAGTTGGCTCAACTTGGGCCAGATGCCCAACCCAACCAGTGTCAGAGCCAAGTTATACAAATATAGAGACCATTCCCTATAGGTGCGGATGGTCAAGGAGGGTCACCGTGCGTTGGGCAGGCCCTTCTACAAGAAATGTCTTATTACAAATAACCACTTCTTTCATCATGCTCCCCAACTTTGTGCATTTCTTTATTAATAAGAGCATGGCCCTGGCTGGTGGCATAGTGGATAAGGTGCTGGCCTGTGAACCCAAAGTTTGCTGGTTCAATTCCTCAGCCAGGGCACATAACCAGGTTGCAAGCCAGGTCTCCAGCCAGGTCTGTAGCTGGAGGCAGGTGAAAGGCAACCATACATTGATGTCTGTCTGTCTGTCTGTCTCTCTCTCTCCCTTCCCCTCTCTCTAAAAATAATAAATAAAATATTAAAAAAAACAACAGCAAATGTCCATGTGGGGCTTACTGTGTGTCAGCCACTGGTGTAAGCACTTTGAATATGTTAACTCCTCTAAATTAATCCTTACACAATTGCAGTGAGGTTTATTTTGTCCATTGTACAAATGAGGAAACTGAGGTGCACACAGGTTAAACAACTTGCCTAAGATCACACATAAAGTCTGCCAATCTGGTACCAGACCCGCTCTCTCTTAGCCAACCAGGCTGTGTTGCCTATTTTAGCCCTAATCATGCATTTTATATTTCCTTTGTTAGCCCATGTCCCTCAAAATGGAAGGAAAAAAAGATGAGGAAGGAGAAGAATGTGATATCTGACATTTCACAATAGCATTTAACAGTTGACAGTGGAAAATGCTGGGACTTTGCTGGCTGACCTCCCTGTTTCATTTGACCTGCAGTTGGAGAGGGAGGGGGGCAGTCAAGGCAGTGCGAATATTCCCTGGGACACCCTCCTTGGCCTGGGACTACATGGATCAGGACCTGGAATGTCTTTACCTCTTACTCTGCACCTGCACACAGTAGGCACTCAGGAGGGTTTATTGTTGCTGAGAAAATGTGTTCCTCACTTTACAGTTCTCAAAGCCTTTTCAGAGACAGGCAAAGAGACAGGTTAAAATATTGTTCCTGTGTCGTGGCTGGTATGGCTCAATGGATTGAGTGCCAGGTTGTGAACCAAAGGGTCTCTGGTTTGATTCCCAGTCAGGGCACATGCCTGGGTTGCAGGCCAGGTCCCTAGTTGGGGGCACGAGAGACAGCCACACATTGATGTTTCTCACCCTCTCCTCCATTCCCCTCTTTCTGAAAGTAAGTAAAATCTTTGATGTATAGTTATAGTTATATATGGTTATATAGTTCCTGTGACACCACAAGGCAGGGGAGCCGGTGGAAACAATGCGCATATGAGAATCCAGCTAACGCCCACCAGCCAGGCCTGGGGGGACACCAGGACTGCAGGGTCTTTGTACAGGGTCTGTACAAAGGCTCATCTCTCCCCTCTACCTTTACTCCTGGTCTCTACGGGAGTCTGTTCCAGGGCTTGCTGGAACACTGGCTGCCTCTGCGTGTGTGTCTGGCGCTGGGCCCAAAACAGCCTCCTCAGCCCAGTCCCCAGGGCTAAGTGTTCACCGTTGCCCAGCTTCCCACCTCCGAAAGCCCAGGTAAGGGAACCCATGGACCCGGCCAGTCTTTGTCCAGCCAGGCTCCTGCCTTCTGGTTCCGGCCCCAAGAAGGAGAGAAGATGCGCAAGGTGTCCCAGACAAAGGCGGCCAGGCCAGGGTTCCAGTCTGTCAGCCCCTGCAGGCATGTCCTGGAGCTGCTGTAACCAGCACCACTAACTGGGCAGCTTAGACAACAGAAACTTCCTCTCTCACAGCCCCGGAGCCTGGAAGTTCAAGAGCAAGGTGTCAGCTGGGTTGGGGCCCTCTGAGGGCTGAGAGAAGGATCTGTTCCAGGCCTCGCCCCCAGCTTCTGGTGGTTTGCTGGCCATCCTTGGCTTTCCTTGGCTTGTACACAGATGTATCACCCCAATCTCGGCCTTCGTGTTCCAGGCGTTCTCCCTGTGTGTGGCTGTGTCCAAACTTCCTCTTTTATAAGGACACAGTCATATTGGATGAAGGGCCCACCCTACTACAGCATGACCTCATCTTAACTTATTCCATCTGCAACAACCCAATTTCCAAATAAGGTCACAGTCTGAGGGATTGGGGGCTAGGACTGCAACATCTTTTGGAGGGACATAATTCACCCCATTACAGAGCCCAAGGCCTGCCACAGAGGGGCCCCTCGGTTCTGGCTCCAGGCAGTTCTCACCACAGTGCGCCCCAATCCCCAGGCCTCCTTTCAGCCCCACAGGGTGTCTATCGCTCATCCTGTTTCCTCTGGAACAGGCATGGACACAGATCTGCTGCCCTCCTGTCCTCACGCTCATGCCGGAGCATTCATAGGGAGCAGTCATGACTCAAGAGGAGCCACTGTGGGTGCCCCGGGTGGTACAGGGCTGGACTCCAGGGAGCTCTAGGGAGGCTCCATTGAGACGACAGCCCATTGTCTATGTTTCTTCACCCTGTTCCAGTTTCACAGGCAATTTTATTTTTATTTATTTATTTATTTTTAAAGATTTTATTTATTATTTTTAGAGAGTGGGGAAGGGAGAGAGGCAGAGAGGAAGAGAAACATCAACGTGTGGTTGCCTTTCACCTGCCTCCAGCTACGGACCTGGCTGGAGACCTGGCTTGCAACCTGGTCATGTGCCCAGGCTGGGAATCGAACCAGCAACCTTTGGGTTCGCTGGCCAGCATCTTATCCACTGTGCTACCTACCAGGGCTCACAGGCAATTTTAGAGGCATTAAACCTGAACAGCTCACAATGGGCTAATGAATTTCATTCAGCACAGGCAACAATGGGGACCTCTGGCCATGTGGTTGCACAATGCCAAGTTTACCCTGCAGATTAGTTTTGGGAGCCTTGGATCTGGGTTCGGGGTGGGAAAGCCCGCCGTGCTCATTTCTTCAGTCACAACCGACATTAGGAACACACTGGGCAGTGCTACCTAAGATCACAGGCCAGAAGGCAGGGGCTGGGCGGCATACATTAGCCTGTGCATTTCTTACTTTGATATGGTAACTCATAGTTTTGGGCTTTACCCTGGTGTTTGCCATCTTAAAAGGGAAAGTGCTAAAGAGGCCACCAACACATTAAAATCTCAGCAATAAATAAAAAAATAAAATCCCAGCAAAGCTGACCCTCTCCTACACCCCAGGGAGCAACAAGATGCACCATTTGCCTTGCCAGACCTCAAACAAACCCCTAGGGGTCTTCGGGACCACCAACCTACTATCCAGATGGGGAAACTGAGGTTGAAAGAAGGGAAGGACCTTTACCCAAGACCACACAGCTGATGGATGGCCAAACCAGGCTCAGAGCTCCTGCCCTCAGCTCAGAGCTCGCCCCGTGCATCTCCTGCTTTTCTTCGGTGGCAGCTGATGGAAGACGCTGAGTACCTGCGTGTTATTTGTCATGTGGCTGTTCACAGTCCGAGTCTGTGCTGTCACACCCCCAGGGAGGCTCATCTTTCTCTTGTTCCATCTGCCCCGGACCCTGGAGCCAGGCTATGCACTCCTCCCATGCAGTCCCTAATCATAGTGCATTGCTTCTGCCCTCTCTTGGAATTTCGGCAGCTTTTCACACCTGGTCCAAGCTTCCTCTGGGCCTTCCTCCTGGCGTCATCATCCTCAGCCCCAGGGAAGGGGCTGATCCTGGCTCCTGGTCCAGACTCTCCTCTGGCCATTTCCACTGAGCACCCTGGTGCTGGCTCCCACCCCCATGACCCCCTATTCTGCCACCTGCAATTGCCTGAGGCTGGTGGTCCTTCCTGAGGGTCTAACATGGGATGAACCCAGCGGACAAAGTGAAGACAGATCCCCATGCATGGCTACACACCAATGTGGCCGTGAAAAGATGTAGCAGTCAAGGACTTTAGGAACTTTGTTTTTCATTGTTGTGACAAAATGATATATTTTCACTGGGTAAAATATTGATAAATCTATAGAATATAGTTAAATTTAGTCTTATAGAAGGTATACATAAAAAGCAAATAGTATTAATTAGATGCTATATTCTAAACAACACACACATATTAGATTAGCTCATTTAATCCTCAGATGAGAAATTCTAGAGGACAAATAATATAGTTTCTTCAACAAATAAATGGTAAGGAAAAAGAGTGAGAGGGAGGCAGGATTTAAATTAAAAGAGCCTTAGAATTGTCATCATATAGAAAAACAGGCAGATGGGCAGGTGTATGGCAAAGAATATAACCTGTTAATGGTTGAATCAAGGGGTTATGCAGGAGCTCACTGTAAGTTCTTCCACCTTCACCAGATGTTTGAAAACTGTCCTAGTAAGACATTGTGGGGAGGGGTATATCAGTCAAATGTAATGTGGGAATCCTAAGTCAAGCAAATCAAATTAAAATTACATTCATGGTGTAATTGAAGGTGGTTAGATATTAGAAGATTAGACATTGGATGATTTTAAGAATTTTTTTTATTTTATTTAGTCATGATAATAGATAGATAGCATTGTGATTTTTTTTTTAAAGAGTCTATTTAGTCCTGGCCAGGTGGCTGCATTGGTTGGGACTTATCTCCTACAGAAAAAGTTTGCAGTTTGGGGCAAGAATGGGAGACAGCCAGTTGATGTTTCTCTTTCACATCAGTGTTTCTCTCCCCCTCTCTCTCTCAAATTGATAAACATATACTTGGGTGAGAATTTAAAAATAACTAAATAAATAAAAGAGCCTCTCTATTTGGGGCTTGATTTAATAAAAAAGAAAAAGAAGAAGAAGAATTTATTCATTATTCCCAGAGAGAAGGGCAGAGAAGGAGGACCTGGCTGGAGACCTGGCTTGCAACCAGGTTACGTGCCCTGGCTAGGGATCGGAAGATGGAAGTAGAGATAGGAGTGATGCACCTACAAGCCAAAGAATGCAAGGATTGCTGGCAGCCAGCAGAAGCTGAGAGAGAGGCACACGGAACAGATTCTCTCTGGCAGTCTCCAACAGGAACCAACCCTGCTAATACTGGCAGACATCTAGCTCTTGAACTGAGAGTACATTTCTGTTAGTTTGAAGCACCAAGTTTATGGCCACTTGTTACAGCAGCCACGAGTAACTAATACTGTCCCTGTCTCTGCAGCCCCTTTCAGAAGCACAGAGCCACAGCTGCAGTCCAGCTGGGCTCATCCCTAAAGCAAACTAGGACATCACTGCTGAGCTCAGCCCTTCAAAGGGAGATTGCTGGGTATCCAGGGAGTACTGATGTTGGGGGACAGGATGTCCAGGCCCCAGACCGCCCACGCCAGTTCTGGGAAAGCCAGACTAGAACTGGGGTGAGTGCCCCCACTGGCAATCTACCTGGGAAAACAAGATTAGGTTCTTTTCATACATCACATACATAAATGATTCTGAGTGGACTGAAGGCAAGATGTGAGAAACAAAACTTGACATTATTCAGAAAACATAAGAGAGTATTTCTGTGACCTTGGTTATGGAATGAGGTTACAGGAGTGGGCCCTAATCCCATATGCCTGGCGTCCTTATAAGAAGAGAACATTAGGACACAGACACATAGAGGGAAGACCACGTGAGGACACAGGGAGAAGATGCAGTCTACAAGCCAAGGAGAGAAGCCTCAGAAGGAACCAGCCCTGCAGACACCTTGGTTTTGGACTTCTTGCCTCCAGCACTGAGATAGTCACGATTTGTTGTTTAAGCCTCTCAGTGATATTTTCATCATGGTTCCCTAGCAAACGGATACAGCCATCAGCCAAAGAATGAGTCACCACTTGTGGTACATCCATCCAAGGAAGTACTATGAGAGTGAACACTATTGATGAAAGCAAGTTACCAAGTGCAATATAATACCATTTGCATCAAGTGTGAAAACATAAAAGCACTGTGTTTCTTTTTTGGTAAACATCAATGAATAGTAATAGTCTAAAAACATGCCTGGGATGAAAAATACTAAGTTTTGCCCCAACAGTGGTGATATATCTGTGGGGAGACCAGAGAAGACCTAGATACAAGAATCCCCTGAAGTTGGAGTCTCAGAAGTATCTAGAAGGCTATGCTTCTTTCAAAGGATGGAAAGAAATAAGGTAAAATTCATACATTTAACAAATACTGAATGCCCACTAGGTAAGGGGCAGGGGTACAATACATGCAAAAAAGCACCCAAACATCTAAGTGCAGTTTATCCCCCACATTCTCTGGGCACCCCTCACCCTGTGCCCTGGCCGACCCAACCTCAGTGCTCCACTCGCAAAGTGAGGCTCAGAGGCAGCATTTACCTGGATTTGCCAGCATACACACACACACACACACACACACACACACACACAAAGGCTTCAAAAGAATAACACGTAGCAATTTTCTATTTTTCTTTTCATAAAGGAACGGAACATTCATCTTCCACATCATGGTAATAGAACAGAACAAAAATATGCCAGGAAAGAAGTTGCCAGAGAGACAATATGAGCCCAGTTTCCAGTGGAAAGGGTGTGTCAATAAATCCCAGGGCCTGCACACTCACGAGTTCCCAGGAGGAAATTCAAAGACTAAATAAATGTATGGAAAATGTTCAACCTCAGGAGTGGCCGGAATCCCTATTCCCACCCCACCCTCCCTGCACGCCTCATGGGGATCTGAGGGTGGAGGGCTTCTGGGAGCTGAGGTGGGGTGGGGGGGTTCCCACCTGAGCTGGCCAGCCCAGAAAGCCCCCAAATGACAGGGAGCAAGGGCTACTCGGAGGGCACCTGCAGAATGGGAGAGGGGATCAGGTGGAGGAAGGCCAGGACACCAGGGCCATGTTGGGGAGTTTGGGGGATTCCCTGAGGCGGTCTGACACACAGACCATTGGTGAGGGCCTCTGCCTCGGGGCAGCTGACTAATAGTCCAAGAAACTATGACCCAAGTGCCATTTCAGTCTAGTTCAAATTTTTTCATAATGCCCAGCTCTGGGAAGACATGGTGAGCTCACCAAGGAGAGCTGATGTATGAGCAGATCAGAATCATCGGTGAATTCACTGAGAGCCTATTAGTGAGGACCTATGGTGTACAGCCTGATTCTGGGCACTGGGGTGCCGCCTGGCATGTCTGCGTGAGAGGGATGGGGTCCTTGGTTTTGACAAGCAGCTGGTTTGCCCTCCAACCTCTGCCTAGTGGGTCAGGAGGAGCCAACAGTCCACGGAGCTGGCTGTTCATGGACTCAGCTCCTTTCCTGTTCACAGCAAGTCTGCGAGATAAATAGCATCATCCAGCTTCAGCGAGGCTGACCAGCTCATCCCAGTCTGCTTGGACAAATGCCTGCCTTTAGCCCTTGAAGGCTCAGTCTCCTGGGAACCCTGAGCCAGGGTTCAAGGCCAGGTCCCTTTGAGTGCACAGCACCTGGGTAGGGCAGATAGAGGACTCAAAGCACCCCCACCCCATCTGCCCCCGCCGGAGCAAAGCGCTTTGAAGAAGTCCCCAGGTGAGGTCTTTTTGATAAGAGCAGCTAATCCTCCATGCTGGGTCAGGGCTAGTGAGTTAGGCAGGCTCAGCTACTCTTGTGTCTCCTTGAAAAAGCAATCTGGCAATTTGTAGGTAAGCCGTGAAATTGTTCATCGCCTTTGACTGATAATACTATACTTGAAAATCTAGCCTACGAAAATTACCCCATTTTTTGATTAGTGAAAAGCTTTTAGAGAGAAAATGTTCTCTGCAGCATTATCTGGAAAAGGAAAATAAACCTCAAGAGCCCACATAGGGCAATGGCTTAGTACATCATGACATCATGACCCATCGGCCCAGGGACATGGTCACACAGCCATGACAATGTAACTGATGACTGTGTAGCAGTGAAAACTCTCACCATGTACATGGTACCTTATGGAACAGGATGAAAAGGATGGCTGTTTTTCTGCCTGCAGTTTTCCAAAATGGTTTTGACCAAGGACAAGGCTGGAAAGAAATACACCCAATGTTAGGTATGCTGGGAATGAGAAAAGACTTCTAAAAATTAAACATGGTTTTACATCTCCTTATATTGTCTTTTGAAAAGCAAGGAAGGGAAGCTTGGAATTTGCTGCACAGATAGACTGACTCGTGCCCATGGACAAAGCTACCACTTGCAAAGATGGTCTGAAGCACTGGCAAAAAATAGCAGATGATTAAAAACAATCTGAATATCCTCCAGAAAGGGTATGGTCAAGTAAAAAAAAAAAAAGAAAAAAAATTGGTACATCCATACAATGGAGTATTACATAGCTGTTAAAAAGAATGACACAGCTGTATATTTATGGGATGACGTTACATTCAGATACGTTAAATAAGGCCAAGTGCTACCCCAGAAAATGAATGGAGTACTTTCTGGATTTGGTGGGGAAGAGTAACATGATTACCTTACCTGTTCAAAATAAATTTAACATATACAAAAATATTCATAGCAAGTTGTGAATAGCTTCAATATCTGCCAAGAGCAGGGTGGAATTAAATTAGCTATGCTAGACACTTAAGATTTTTAAAAATTTATGGTGTATTAAGTTATACTTTAATTTTTAGAAATTAAAAATAGCCCTGGTTGGTGTCAGGCCATGGTTGGAGTGTCATCCTATAACCAAAATGTTGTGGATTTAATTCCCACTCATGGCAAATACCTGGGTTGTGGGTGGGGTCCCCAGTCCCAGTACATACGACCCCCAATCCAGGTGTCTAGGGGAGGCAGCTGATCAATGCTTCTCTTTTGCATCAGTGTTTTTCTCCCTTCTGGTCTCTCTAAAAGCAATGAAACAATGTCCTTGGGTGACGATTAAACAAGAAACTAATGGTGGGGCAGGAAATGCCCTACAAAGAACTAGATACCTCAGTTTAGAATGCTTTGGCAGGGAGTAAATCCAAAAGTATAAAAGGCACAAGAGACCTTGAAGATCACCTGCTTCCCAATTCTCAGTTTACAGAAGAGGAAACCGAGGCACAGAGTGGCTGCATTATCAGCCACATGTCACTGTGGCTACGGAGTGACTCGGCAAGGGAGACACCTGGGCCGTTAGCTCTGTGATGCTGAGGCTCCGCCAACAGTCCTCCCAGCTCCTCTTCCATTCCAACCAGTGCAGGGCAACTCCACAGCTGCTGCGGCTGGAAGCAAGTGAAGCCAGTGTGTCTGGCCCTGTCCTGGGTGAGGGGACAAACGGACAGCTTGGTGTTGACGCTGGACACTGAGCCTGGTGGGCATCAGCAGCCATCCCGGCAATCTCGAAGATGATCAGGGTGAGCCCTGGCCAGCTCCCTGGTGTGGGTCTGTAGTTACCGGCTTTTACTCAGAACCCAGCCAGGTGTGGGAGTTGGACACAAGATCTACAGGCCCAGCCCTGCACTGCCACCCCAGGGAGACACTTGGGAGCGAGTATGGGAGTAAGGAATGGGCGCTACCCTCGAAACTCCACCATCAGAGGTGGCCTGGACCCCAGGCTCAAGCACAGCCTGCAAGCAGGGGCAGGGACTGGAGACTGGGGCTGGGACGGGGAGCGGGCGAGGGATGGGGTGAGGGAGTGGCATCTGCGATGAGGCAGGAAGGATAGGCCAGCTGCAGGGGGTGGGGGTGGGAGAGGGGCAGGCGGGGAGGAGCAGAAGGGGTACGTGTCCAGGACGGGCCAGAGTCCCCGGGCTGGACCCCTCCACGGGCGGGGCGTTACTAGATCTGACGGAAAGTGCTGGCGGTGTTGAGAGGGCAGGAGGGGAGAGAGGAAACACTTCTTTAGGGGACATAAAGTTCTGCATTTGTATCCCAGTTCTCTGTGTGGCCTTGGGCCTGTCCAGTGAATTCTCTGAGCCTCCGTTTCCTCACCTGAAATGTAGGAATAACAACATCTCCTGGACTGATGCGAGGATCACGTGAGCACAGCACAGAGCCAGGAGCCGCTGCGTGGGGTCACATCTTCGGCAAACACTTACTGAGTACCTACTGTATGCCAGGCGCTGAGGGTGACCTGGGGTCCCATGGTGGAGGGTGATGGCTCCTGGCTTCCTGAGGACAGAGAGACAAGTGACCAAGGCTTTCAACATGTGGCGAGTGGGATCAGGGTGGGCTTTCTGAAGGAATGATGAGTGCACGGATCCCCTCAGGAAGAGCAGGGTCCTGGGATGGCCCATTGTTCTCCTGAGGACAGAAGGGCCCAGGGCTGGAATGTCTCAATGATGTGTGTGGGAGCTGCTGGCATTTGGTGGTGGCAGTGGGCAGGAAGGCTAGACATCCTGCCATGTCCTCTTTGACAAAAAAATGAACCTACATCCCACAGGGCAGTCTGAAGGCTCACAGGACAGCTACGTAGGCGCAAGCAACTCCCTGCTGGGAGTTATTTACGCTCAGAATCGAAGGTCATTTTACGTATAAATGTAAATTTTCTTTTCCTGGCCGGTATTAAAAGTCACTGACTTTTCTAGGAATGCAACCACCATGTCCATCAATGGAAAGCTGTTCTTGTTTCATTTGAACAGTAAACAAGAGCTGGTTACCATTTCGGAAAATGACGTCACCAGTGGCCTCGCCCACAGAGCACACCTGTGACCATCTGCACTTGGGGCCGTTGCCTGTCTGGGGCTCCTGGAATCTGAGCGAGAAGCTGGTTCCTTCGCCATTTCTTTGAGGAGTGTAGTGTTCCCACCTATGATTTTATGCAAATCTCCTTCCTTTTAATCCTCCTCCTATTATAAGGAGGGCGTTATAGTGATGTTTGAGAAATCACACGTATAGGTGAATTATATATGCATAGATTCAATTTCAGGACAGAAAGTCATTTTTACAAAATGTTAGTTTTAGAAAAGAAGCACCAAGTCTGCATGTTTGCAAACCCCTGAGTCAGATGGGGAAAAGGTTTCGTGATGTTGTCAGGACAGAGGGACCCGACGGCCAGGGCCCACTGAGGAGAAGCATGCAGGTTTCTCAAATGAGTCACGACCGGGGGGCCTGAATGTCACACTTCTCCTTCCAAAGAAGTGCCCTCAGGTGGAAGCTTCAAAAGCACCTTTGCCTGCTGCCGACCCACCCTTGAGTCCTGGGTGGGCACAGCAGTTCTGAGAGCAGCACATGACCACCCTGACTTGGTCAGGAAAGTGGAGGCTCTTTATGGTGAAGAAGACTTTGAAGATGAATCCACCTAAGGGGCAGTCAGTCTGGAAGGAAGAGTGAGTGACCAACATTACCCACCGAGAGGTGGGGGCCAGGGCAGGGAAAGGTCAAACGACAGACACTTCCACATCAACTGGAGGTCACTTGAATAGTCATATTCTAAAGCTCTAGTGTTCACCGAGAGAGAGAGAGAGAGAGAGAGAGAGAAAGAGAGAGAAAGGGAGAGAGAGAAGGAGAGAGAATGCCTTTATAGTCATAAAAATGTACTTTCCCATTGGGTAAATGTGAAAATATTTAAAAACTAGGAAGAGGGCTGTCAAATTTGCAGCCTGCCTGGAACCCCCTGGTTGGGCCCTGGCTGTCACTTAGAGGGATGAAGATGAGCAGCCAGCCAGGAACTGGCCAGGTGACCAAAGCCCGATAAAGCACATTAAGAGGCTGGAACTTCATCCCCAGCTAATGGGAAGCGGTTGCTGAACACTGAGCAGGGAGCAACTGGCCAGATTTGCATTTTAGAAAGTCAACCTGGCTGCAGGGCGGACCATGGACAGGAGGGGCTAAGACTAGAGGCAGGGAGGACAGGCAAGAGCTTGCCAGCGTCTGGAGAGTAGGGTGGGGGGACAGAGGTGGCTTGGGTTGTCCAGGGGAGAGACGACAGGGGCCTAATGAGCACATAGGCATAGAGGAAAAATGGTCTCATGTTACCCTGAGCCACTCAGGGAGATGCAGAACCAGCAGCCCTGTGGATGTGGGGCGCCCTCTGCTGGACATTTCATCACCTGTGCTGGGACGTGAACCTGCCTCGCAGTCTGATATTTGCATGTTTGTGACCCGGAGGGCAGGCCCTGAGGGGAGAGGGTCTCCTTTCTCCTCACGTGATTAGGGGGAGGCAGTCGCAAGGATAAGATGGCCAGTCCCCAGGGATGAGAAAGATGTCGCAGAGCAGAGCAGTCTACGCCTTTCAGTTCCGTTTTTGCACCCCCATCAACAGGGGTCTGCCCAGCCGACAGACACCGCCACTCCATGCCCCCTACTTAGGATCCACCACAACCCACGATAAACACAGTATAAAATTATTTCAATGGATATAACTGCTACTTGTACTTATTAATAGACATATTTAAATGGTCATAACTACTCCATATTATGAATATTTTACCGAATATTATGTTAGATATTGAATTCACAGTGGCCTACAATAATCATAGTATTAAAACATTTAGTGTCTAGAACTACTATTATTTATTTTGGGTGTATAACTGGACATCACCTAGTTTAATCCTCACTTCTATTATCAAGCCCATTTTTCAGATGACAAAACTGAGGTGCCCAAAGATTAAGTCCCAAGCCCAAAGCCACATGGCTCCACAGGTGCAGACCCTTGTCAAACACTGGGCTGGACTCCTTTGCCTCCCTGTTCCTTCAGCAGAGCCAAAGCACAGTCCCGCTTCCACAACACATGGGGACCCCTCATGGTCCCTAGAAGCGGTGGGAACATCCTAACTGGGCCCGTGGGCTTGTAGACGGTGAGCAGAGGGGAGTGGCTTACCTTCCTGCCATCCTTGGAGCAGCTGTGCAGGTAGCTCCTCACTTGAGTAGCAAGTGAAGGGGGTGGGGGGTAGATGCCAAAGGCCCACAGCCTGACATGGGTGCTCCCCGAGTTCCTGCGTGGCTGTTAGGGTGTAGGGTGGGCCATCGGGGATCCCTAAATATGCTGGCACCCATCTATCCCTCAGGAGGAAACTAGGACTTCGTGGAACTGAAGCGGCTTTGGATGAATCCATCTGTGTGTCAGGACTGATTAGAGAAAGACCATCTCTTGGCTTGGGAAGAATGGCGTTTTCCAGTAACATCCTTTTGGAGCAAATCATCCGAATTCTGTGGGGTGAGTCCCAGGCTGCTGGAGCTCCACGGAGATGAAGCAGATCTGATGGAGCCCCTTCTGGTTTTCTTCTGGAAGACACACCTGGGATAGACACCAGGCAGTGGGGGAGGAAGGGCAGGTGCAGACTTAGCCCCCACTGAACCTCTCCCCACTGTTTGCCAGGCCCTGAGCTGGATGCTTTCCGTTCTCCGTCTCACCTCTGTACGAGGTGGGCATTTACCTTTCTCCCCTGTGGAGACTGAAGCACAGGTACATTAGACAATTTCCTTGCCTGGGGTCATGTGGCTGGAGAGACAAGTCTATGACTTGAACACATACTTTTCCCACTCAGAAAACCCCAAGATTTCCCCCATAGTGACATCTATTAGGACTGTGGCCCACTTTGACTTCCAGATCTTCGTCCTCTGAGGACAAGGACAGTCCTATTCCACCTGGCAGCGATGTGCACGGGCTCAGGGATCGGCCCATCTGGATTTAACCCGGGGTCTACCACTCACCAACACGGGGCCATGCCTCCACAACTCTGCCCCTCAGCGTCCTCGCCTGTAAAGTAGGGGTAATGATAATAGTACCTGCCTCCAGAGGATCGTACAAAGGAAAAACTCTTAGAACCCGGTACAAGGTAAGCGCTCAACAAATGTGGGCTTTTATTCACAGGGGGAGTAGTTCTCAGCTGGGGAGCTTTAGAAGAATATCAGCCTGTGGTCCCACCCAAGAAGTTCTGAGTTAATTGGGCTCAGGTGAAGGCCACGTGCAGGTGGTTGTTAGAGATCTCCAGGTGATTCCAAAAGTCAAGCGAAGGGGAGATGCACCCAGTGAGTTTCAGGGCAGGCCGCGGTCCGGGCTCCCTGGGACAGTAGGCAGGGCCCAGCAGGTATCAGGAAACGCTGGCACGCTGCTCCGATGCTCCGTGCCCTTTGGGTCTCTGTCACTTTTTCTTTTTTCTAAAGATTGTATTTATAATTTTCAGAGAGAGGGGAAGGGAGAGAGGCAGAGAGGGAGAGAAACATCGATGTATGGGTTGCCTTTCACCTGCCTCCAGCTATGGACCTGGCTGGAGACCTGGCTTGCAACCTGGTTCTGTGCCCTGGCTGGGAGTCAAACCAGCCACCTTTAGGTTCGCAGGCCGGTGCCTTATCCACTGTGCCACCAGCCAGGGCCACTCTGTCACTTTTTATTCAGCTTCTCGATCACACCACACAAGTTTGGGTTTCACCTCCCATCAGTGAGAAGGCAGGTCACCCACTCAGGCCAAGGTCATCAGCCCTGAAATACAGACAAGCTTTGTCCCATCCTGAAAGTCCTTAATCCAAACATGAAGTCATCCCGGCCCTGCCTCTGCCAAGGGCTGTGAAAGTTCCACCCAGGGACTGACTGAGGAGAGTCCCTGAGAATTCCCAAGAAGGGACCCACCCTTTTCTTTCTAAGTCACATGATGCTGTCCCTTGGCTTCCCTGGGACGTGCAGGAGAGAGGCAGAGAGGGAGAGAAACATCAACATCCGACTCTGGTCTAGGCCCACCCTCCTAGCCTCCTAGGTCACTCAAACCCCGCCCCCGGCAGTGGTGACTTATCTAAGGGCTCTTCATTCCATTTTACAAATGATTTTGGCTTCCTCAGCCTTTGTTTTCTCATCTGAAAATACCCCCTATGTTTTGCAGGGATTCAAAGGACCAAAGGCAGAGTAGGGCTGCGACAAGTGGTGGCTACACAACAGTCCAGCTGGTTGTTGGGACGGGGTGGCCCAGGAGGTGGCCGGGAGCACCCTCTTGGAGGGTGGGCTGCCTCCTCACTGATGAGGGGCAGCTGGCAGGGCTGGTGATGGGGGACTCAAATGTTGGAAAGTTTTAGTTCCAGGTAACAGCCAATAAACTTAGTAATCAATGTATGTAAAAAGTTCTCGTTTCAGGAGCTGGAGGAATGACCCACCTTGACTCCAGGTCACCATACGCGGTTCCACCTTTGTGCCTCAGGAGGACGGCAGGCAATCAAGATGGCATCTGAGCCACTGTGCGCCGGGGTGACAGGGCCTCCGCCCAGGACACAAAGGCCACAGCCCAGAAACAGATGGAAGAATGCTGCGGCTTTTACTCATTAACTTTTCCCTTGAATTCCAAACCTCTTACCTACACCTTTTTTCTTATAAAAGGGCCCCTTTATAATGGAACGTAAGACAGTCTGTTAGGGGGCAAACCCACGTCGCCGCAGACCGTGGATCATCTGAATAAAGCGCCCATAAAGATCCACTCCCTGTCTCTGCTTATTGGGCCTGTAGGTGACCGGCAGCTCGAACACCGGCTTTTCCGGTTTCACCGGTGGGAGGAGGGGGTATTGCGGGCAGGGGCTGCAGGGGCTGGAGGCCTGGGCCTCACCAAGAGGAGGGGTTAGAAGGCTGACAGACAAAGTGCAGTGGCTCTCTGAACTGTAAGCATTTACTCCAAATGTGCAAAGGGACCAGCAGCTCCTGAGTTCCTCCACGGGCCAGGCTTGGAGCAAGAATGGTTCTCATGGGCGCCCCGTGCGTCTCCGGCGAGCCTCCCATGTCCTTCCAGCAGGCGCCAGCCTCCCTTCCCCTTTAAAGACAGCCGTGGCTTGGAGCGGGGAAGGGCCCCAGAATCCAAGCCCAGGTTTGCCCAGGTGGGAAGCCAAACGTCTTGCACTCTTGTTTGCGACGGGATGTGGCTGGCATGCCACCCAGGGGTCTGGGGCACCTCCCTAGATTATCTACTTAACAATAACATTGTGGAAGCTGAGCTGCAAGTCTAAGAAGCTGACTACCCGTCCACACTCATTTTCTCATTCTTTCAAGAAATATTTCCTGAGCACCCGCTGGGTATTACGTGAGGCACTGGGAACCCAACAGGGAGCAAGACAGACTTCATCTGCAGGTTCATGGAGCCGGCATTCCAGGGAGTGTGTGGGGAGTGAAGTAAGCAGGGAAAAGAGACAAAAAGTAAATCAACAAAGATGATGAAAAATCATAATAATAGTCATGCATCCGTTGTCTATTGCTGCCTTAACAAACACCCAGAACACATAGCTTTAAAAGATCATCATTTATTCCCTCATAATTCTGCAATTTGGGCTGGCTCAGCTGGGTGGTTTTTCTGGTCTCGTCTGAGGTCATTTGTAGCCTCAACTGTCACCAGGTGGCCCAACTGGGGCTGGAGGGTGTAAGAGGCCAAGCAGCAACGGTCATCTGAAGCCCAGCTTTGGTCCTAGCACAGTGTCACTTCCGTGCATTCTGCTGGTACAGTGAGTCACCAGGCCGACCCGGATTCAGGGATGGGAAAATGAACTTCTCGATGGGCATGTTTTTCAAGCTCTCCTGGGCTAGGAATAGGAAGCACATTAACAGGGTGATGACTAGGACAGAAGTCAGGAATCAGGCCCATGTGCACATTTGCTTGGTCTAAACGAACAGTAATGCCTTTTCCGAAAAATCAAGTTAACTTCAACACATGAAGAAACTACAGCCGTTCATGCAAAACTCGATTCTCCAGCGGTGGGGGAAAAGTCTGGTCTGGCAACATGGGGCCCACATTTCCACATGGCAACAGAGTATTGGCCGGGCGGTGCTGCCTCCACTAGACGGGTGTCACTCTCCACTTGGTCGCTGTTCTCACCTCTCCTATGGATTCCTAACCCTGAGTCGAAGCGCCCACCGCTGTTGAGGGCTTTTCAGCTATTGCTGTCCTGACGGCCACCCTCAGAGGGAAGTGAAATGTCTCTCCTATCTGGGCCTCCACCGGAAGTGGAAACATGAAAGACTGAATGGAGAATGGCCCATGTTTGGTTATTTCCATTGTATATATTATTAGAATCTGCAACAATTCAGCAGCTGATTCTCTACACTACTTCATCCCTTTGGAACTTCTTTTTTTTTTTTTTTAATATTTTATTTCATTATTTTTAGAAAGAGGGGAAGGGAGAGAGGCAGAGAGGGAGAGAGACATCAGTGTATGGTTGCGTTTCACCTGCCTCCAGCCACAGACCTGACTGGAGACCTGGATTGCAACCTGGTTATGTGCCCTGGCTGGGGAATTGAACCTGTGACCTTTGGGTTCGCAGGCCAGCACCTTAACCACTGTGCTACCAGCCAGGGCTTCCTTTGGAACTTCTTAGGCTTCGTCAGCATTTCCAACTCTTGTCGTACAAAGTCAGGGGAGAGGAGCAGGGAAGTCCCCTGCAGCCAGATGCTTCTTTGCTCTGAAGGACGACAGGCTGGTGGCCAGAATGAGTGTTAGGTGAAGAGGCATGTACTTGTGAAGGTCCTATAGTTACAAGGGGGACCCTGTGGCTGGACGATGAAGTGTCAAGTGGCACAAAAAAGGTGGAATGGCGGGTTAGAAAAATCAAACACGTTGCAGGGGCTCTGAGGTCGCAGCACAGAGGTTGGGCTTCACTCAAGGTGGTGGGACCGCAGCAGAGGACTTCTAAGCTGGGGAGTGACATGGTGGGATTTCCAACCACAGAGAAAGTAGACTATGAAGGCAGGGGCTAGGGTTTGGAGGGGTGGGATTTTAGAGAAGTTGAGAGGAGTCAGCAGAGATCACTGGGGAAGGCAGGAGGGTCTGTCTGTCGAGATGCCCTGTCCTGGCCACTTTCTAAGGGAAGCCTGGGTAAAAGAGGCCTCCAGGAGCTCAGGCGGGCCCAGGGACTTCCGCTGTAGCCCCTGTAAGGTAGCAGTGGCTCAGATCTAGAAAACAGCAGCCCCAGCGAGTTCTGCCTCGGCCATGTCCCTCCAAGCCTGTGAGGAAGATGTCTGACCTACACATGATGGTTCTCAGCTCTAGTTCACACTCCAGTCACCTGAGTCCTAATCGAATTTGAACTTCTGCAAGGTTAAGTTTCCTATGGCTGCTGGAACAAATCACCATAGGCTGAGTGGCATAAAACAACGCACATTTACTACCTTAACCTGGAGGTTAGAAGTCTAAAGTGGGTCACCGGGCTGAACTCAAGGTGCTGGCGCGGCTGCTTTCCACCCAGGGGCTCCAGGGGAGAATCCGTTCCCTTGCATTTGCCGACTTCTCGAGGCGCCTGCATTCCTTGGCGTCTGGCCCTGCATCACTGCAACCCCTGCTTCTGCTGTCACATCTTATGACGACATGGGGCCCCCTTGGATGATCCAGGGTCATCTCCCCACCTCAAGATCCTTAACTTCATTGCATCTGCTCATTCTCTTTTGCCACGTCAGGTGACAGATTCACTGGTTGTGGGATTAGGACATGGATGTGCTGTGGGTAGAGGGGGCATTGTTCCATCTACCAAGGGGTTAAGGCATCTCACGTTTTCTTCCTGCAGAGCGAGTAGCTGAAAGGGAGTTCGCCGGCACAGCTGGCTATTCCAGGCTTGTCTCCAGGGCCCAGCGCTGAGGGAACCCTCAAAACAAGAGGAAACCTGGTTAGTGCCGGCCCCACCCTTTTGTTCCTCATGACGCAAAGAGACCGTGTAAAGGTGAAAGGACAGTTGTAGAAAGAACCTAGGCCCATGTGTCACACAGACCTGGGTCTGATTTCCAGCTCTGCCTTAGACGAGCCATGTGACTTGGAGCAAGTGACATAATGGCTTGCTGTTAAGGGAGGGTCAGAATGATCTGGTAGGAATGTTGTTGAGGATGACAATTAGCAGCAAAGGACCCACCATGGGGCCTGGGATAGTCAGTGTTAGGATGGGAGGAAAGACAGCTAAGGGGAGCAGACGACACCCCCTATTCTTCCTCTCTCCCACCCTCCCTGCCTTGTAGCTGCGTTGGGGAAACAGCAGCTACAGAGGCTGGAGGATCTGGCCAGCCTGGGATTGTTAGTCAGTTTCCCCTTTCCTGGCTGTAGCCGATAAGTATATCCTGCTGGATAAAAATATACCCACCCTTACGGTAAGATTCCCAGGCTGGGAATTCTCTCAGCACCTGCTCCCCCAGGCCCTCCCCACACGGCCCTCCCTCTGCAGGCTGTGGCCTGGGGCAGCACCAGTGGGCCAGGGGCTTCGCTGCTCTGCTGTGCCCTGGGACCTGGGACGGATAGGAGGCTGTGACTGCTGCTGGGGAGGCCGCCACCTAGGCTAGGTGATGGCACTGGCATGCAAAGTGTGGCTCCTGTCAGCGCTGTCTAGAACCAGCAGCCCTGATGGAGCTAAGAAACAAAGTCTGATAACCAGCACAGGTCCCAACGTGTGCCAGCCTCACGTTGGGTACAAGTCATGGTACAGTGGCTCTCAGTACCATGGCGGCTCATTCATTTATTTCTCACCATGACCGTGTGGCCTGAGGTCCCGTCATTGTCCCCAGGAGACTGAGGTACAGAGGGGAAGGACTAGCCAAAGACCGAGTGGATGGTGCCGTCTGGCATTGAAGGGGTGGTTGAGTCTTCTTAAATCTAATTTAGAAAAGTAGTTTGAAAGGCTCCTTTCCATTTCCTGATGGTGGGGAGGAGATCTGCAGGTGCCCCAAACCCTGGCCCCCACAGCGTTGGGAGCCAACGCCGGGTGCACACCAGACCTGCGGCCCCTCCCGCCTGAATCTTGTCACCCCGGGGCTGGTCAGGCGACTCACCATGTGGGAAATAAAAGTGGAGTCCCCATTTCCTCAGTCTTGCCAAACACAGCATTTACTGCCCTTTTCAAAAAATTTGCTCTGCATGTTCTATCCCTCCTTTTATTGTGGAGGTAAACGTCACAGAACACAAACCTTTTCTAGGTGTACAATTCAGTGGCATTTAGCACATACGCAGTGTTGTGCAAACGTTTCACCCGTCAGCTGCCGCCCATGGCTCCCTGCCCTTGGGCCATGGCAACCACTCACCTACTGTCCTTCCAGATTTGCTTATTCTGGACACTTCATACAAATGGAACCTTGCACTGTACGGTCCTTTGTGACCGGCTTCTTTCACTATGTTTTTCAAGGCTCAAGCGTCAATGCCTTGTTCTTTTTAATGAATGGATGTAACAGTCCATTGCATGGATGGACCACATTCTGTGTATCCATTCATCCACTGCTGGATATTTATGGGGCTGTTTCTCCCTTTCAGCGAGTATGAACTGTGCTGCTATGAACATTGGCGTACTCGTATTTGAGCCTGTATTCGTTTCTCTTGGGTTTATACACCTAGGATTGGGATTTCTGGGTCACCTGGTAACTGTTTAACTACCTATTGGTTTTCCACAGTGGCCGCACCATCTTACATTCCCACTAGCAATGTACAAGGGTTCCAATATCTCCACATCCTTGGCAATACTTATTTCCTGTTGTTAGTGTTGTAGTATTGTTGCTCTGTTATTATTAGAGTCACCCTAGTGTGTGTGTGACGTATTTGTCCTTCACTTTGAAAGCGCTGATTTTATGTAATGAGAAATCACTCTTTGCCCTCCAAACAAGGAAATCTAGGGATTTAGTCTCGTTTTAGAGATAAGAAAGGAGGTGCTGAGAGGTTTCCTGGCTGGTGAGTGGGCACGGCCAGGACCTTCAGTGCTGCTGGTCGGGGTAGGGGGGCCTGGGCACCCTGGGGCAGAGCTCCGGGTTCTCCAATAACTCCAACCTCGCCCTTCCACACCCGGCCCTAGGGCACCGGGTTCTGGCTAGGCCTCCGCTTAGAGAACGCGTTCCACACCAACCCTCTCACTCCCTGGTGAAAAACGGTTTGCAGCCCGTACCACCTTCCTATGGAAGGTAGAAACAAATTAAAACCAACTTCCAAAACAACGTTATGCCCTGCTGTACAACTGGAGATGAATATCCCATTTCTTCTTTTCATGTGATTTTAGGAGTGATTCCAGGGAACTTTATGGATGTAACTTTCGCGTTACTGGTAGATTCTCCAAGTTCTTTGCTACTTGCCTTTGGTGCTTCTGGAAATTTCTTTTCTTTTTTTTTAGTACCGTCTTTGTAGGTTTACAGTCTCTGGCAAGAGGAAATGATAGAGAATTCTATTTTTCACAGATGAAATTTTCCAATATGTAACTATACCCTGACATCAAGGTTCTCCACTGCTCTTAAGTCTAATTTCATTCTTTCTTCCGAGGAAAGGCAATTGGAAGTTGTTTCACAGGGAAGCAGTGTGGAGACTGCTCAGATAGGACTAGAGGACACCAAGGTAAGGACCATGGGTGAGGCTGCCAAGAACCCAGGAAGCTGGCACACAACTCTTTAAGTTGTGACGTGAAACGGGCAACATTCCAAATCCACAAAGCACTATAAAAATAAGAACCAATTAAGAGTGCCTTCCCCATCAAATTGTTTTATTAGGTTCATTAAACAGCTTAAAGATGATTCATGTTGTTCGGTACCCTTCTAAAAAATATTTCAAGTTTTAAATGAACTTGCAATACATAAAACAAAATTACTTTACCATACACAAATTTCAGATCAAAATACAACACTCTTGTATCGGTTTTCTTACAGTTATAAAATCCAGTCAATACAAACTACATAAAAAAAGATAAAACACCTTCACTGATCCTTGGTACAAGAGAACAGCACAATGGCAATATGCCCCCAACGCACAAGTCCTGTGCTCATGAGAAGGGACCGACCCCCCAGTTACCCCACAGTAAACGGAAGCATGTAAACAAAGAACATGCTGAGCGATGGAAGAGAGTTCATGTCTCCTTTTTGCATCAGTTATGATTTGTAAACCATAAAGCAACTTGGTAAGAAAGTTCACCCATTCAAAATGACTTCAACTTTGCTAAATTTCATACAAGCAAAGAAACAGAAAATTACTCCACAGAACAAATACATGTGGACCACAGGATGTCCGAGACATGACGTTGCACTGAAATCACAGCACGGTCTCTGCTAGACTACTGAAGCTGGGGAGAAGAGTACAAGTTGCAACTTCCTGGGATTCTGAAGTCTCTGTAGAATAGCTTTCACTTAGTTTATTTATTTTTCATGGCAAATCCGTTTTTCAGCAGTAGGTGTTTCTTTACAGATCAGGATACTTTATCATACATGATACAACCTACCCTGAATACATTCCTAAGTAGACTTCTCAACCTGGAATCTTACTACGTAATATTAAACATTAATGTTAAATTAAAAACTATTCTATATGTACCATGTAAGAAGATACACAGGTGTGTTCACTAAACAAAGATCTGTGTTTGACAGGATGAATTCTGATGTGGTATTTTGGGAATCTGGTATTTATATGGTATTTATAAAAATTTCCTTGTGGTATAGAATATGATAAAATGACAAATCAAGAGGGTGCTAAAAACTGGTTCTTAACAAGTGTGACTGTACATATTTGGCACCCAGTCTCACAGAGGCGCCAGCCAACAGGAGCGACACTGGTTTGTTCGCTGGACCGGGGCCCACTGTGGAGATCAGCTCCGAGTCTGGGAGAGTCAACTTGAATTTACAACCTTGTTTTAAGGGATCCCCTTGACAGTTTTTTTTTCTCATAGCATGAGACTGACAACAGTGCTAGGAAACAAATGGAGGTGCCCATTTGTGAGCCATGGATGGATCTCACTCACAGACATGACGAGAAAAAAATCAAGTCTGCTTGAGGTGCTTCTGTAATAGTTTCTGGTGAGGATGGGAGAAAATGGGTAGGGAAGGGAGGTGCTTTTTAAAAGCCTGTGGATTACTCCGAGTTCTATGAATACAAAAGTGCAGAACTGGCGGCAATGGTTGCTCACAATTTCTGCCGAAGCCATGATTATTTTTTGATGATTGTCACAGTTCCCACATGGTACTATTCAAAACAAACTGAGTATGACTACATCCCTGGTGGTTTGAAGGGGTACCAGGGTGAGGAACCACAGCGAAGCTGTGTTATGGATGAGTCAACATGAAAAGGTCCCGTTGGCAGAAAAAGCCACTGATTAGATATTGAATAAGTTTCCTAAATAGCCTTGTGCTTTTCTCAACTGAAGGCCACCTGACATGTTTCCCACCATAAAATTATCTACCCCATGGATCTGGGGTGACCTGTTTTCATGCAGAACTTGAACTGTGAGAGCCACATAGGAAGACGATGCTATAAACTCACATAAATTGAAGGCTTGTTTTTAAGCTGATGATACCCCTTTTCTCCAAGTACTACAGCCCACATAATTTTTTTTTTTTTTTTTTTTACAAAGCATAAGAGTTGAATTCAATGAGCATCTGCTAGATTAATAACAATACATTTATTTTCTGGAGTTTTTTCTGAAGCAAAAGTTCTCTTGAAAAAAAAAATATAAAAAGGTCTCTCTTCTTGTAAACAAGCAACTCTAATTTCTGACTCTGTACAATTTGGAGTGCAGTGTGTTTCCCAGCCAGAGCTGAAGAAGAGAAGAGAAAACAGGGGCCTCACTCTGCTCTGACGAATGCCGGCTAGACTGGCGTGGAACAGCTCCCACGTGGGACAACCTGCTCAGGTCTGTGGACACCCTGGTCGGGCTGGTTCACACCAGTTTCCAAGAGCTACCCGGCCGTGAGCACAACTCTCAGGATGGCTTGTGCCCACACAGGGCCTCCCGGCTGGGGCTGAGGTAGTACGTTTGGCATCTGGAGCCCCTTCTCCCGGCTCAGAGAGGAGCCTTGAGGGCCTACAGGGCAGGTGTGGGAGGTGGGACTGGCCTGGGCCCCAGGGAGGCTGGCCTGGTCCAAGGTTGCTTAAGAAGACGCAGACATGCAGTTGATGATGTCTCAGGTGGGGAGAGGCTCTGGGCCCCCGGTTCCCCCTGGTAGACACTGGGAAGCCGCTGGGCCTGGGCCCCAGGTCTGGCTCTCCTGCAGCCAGGGCGTGCTGGGTGTGCAAAGTGCTAGCCAGGGGGCCCAGGCCACAGACTCCCAGAGAAAGCCTTTCGAAGAAATATTATTAGTCTAATGATCTGGAGAACTAGAAGAACCCTCCCCCCTTTGAGTATATAATTTAAGCAGTTAAAAAATCAGGCTCAGAGGGGTATGGGATAAAGAAGAGAGGGCAAGGGGGTAACGCAATCGCTGAGGAAAGTGTGTAAAATGCGCACTCAAACGTGACCAAGTGACCTCTGCCCCCTCCACCACGCATGTCCTAAACTGGCACAGAAAGGAGCAGCAATTGTGGGATGGGCCTATTTCCTCAGACAGATTACCCCAACCGTATCTGTGGATAGGACACAGAGGAAAAACGAACACTGGTTCAAATGAAAGGCTCTTAAGTGAGGATAACTTAGGAAACGGGGGAAACACACATAAGGCAGAGCAGACGGCTCTACCCCAAGGACTGGGGTGCCTGTCCCCTTTATGCCTGCTTCCTCTGTTTCAGGGCAGAGCCTGCCTAGGGCAGTGGGGTCAGGAAGAGCCACATGTGGGGTGCCCTCCCCATTGCTTCACGGAGAGTAGGTGGCACTGAGCCTTCGCAGAAGAGGCGCACATAAACCACAAGAGGAACCGGGTCCTGTCTAAACTGCTCAAAGGACAGAACACAATTTCTACTCATCAGCTTTCTGAAATCTGCAGAAGTACTAAGAGATTTAAAACAAGAAGTATATCCTGGCTGGTGAAACAATGGATAAGGTGCCAGCCTGCAAACCCAAAGGTTGCTGGTTCGATTCCTAGCCAGGGCACATAACCAGGTTGCAAGCCAGGTCTCCAGCCAGGTCTGTAGCTGGAGGCAGGTGAAAGGCAACCACACACTGATGTTTCTCTCCCTTTCTTCCTTCCTCCCTGCCCTTCTCTCTCAAGATAATGAATAAAATCTTTTAAAAAAATAAAATAAAACAAGAAGTATGGAAAAAGCAAGAATCACTATTGTAGTTGGCAGTATGGTTTTAGGGAAATCTCTAGAAATACACTTGTGAAAGTTCTGCTGAAGATGCAGTGGCTGCTGGGTAGACAGGAATGGGGGGGAGAAAGGAACAGGGGAGCCATGACTTTCCCCAAAGACGACATGTAAGTTAAAGTACAAAAATTATTTTTTCTTTTTTACAAAACTGTCGCAGAACCTCTCATCTGCACAGGGCTGTGGAGATGGTAGGCTATACCCTGCCACAATGCAGCAATTCTCTCACTGAGCTACTCACAGCTGCAGGGGGTCACCCTCCGAGTTCCTTCAGAGACGGAGGTCAGACCCCAGACAGCGCCCGACAGCAGAATTCTGTGTCTGCGGTTTCTGCCTGCGGGCCTGAGCCTGGCCCTCTGCAGCCAGCCTGTGGGTCCTGCCGAAGGCTCCCTGCAGGCTGTAGCTTTGGGCTCTCAGCGGTTCTTGTTACAGCCCCCAGGGCACCTACCACTCCAGCTGGCATCCCTGGGGTGGAATCCAGACTTGCTCAGGTGCCCCCCAAACCCGGGTGCCTGGAACCCACAGCTGAGTGCTGTGGTCCCTGGGCCTGCCACGCAGCCTGCGGACAGACGAAAGCTGCACAGCGGGCTGTCTTTCCTGGTTGCCAGTCCCTTAACAAACACGTGCTGTTATGTTTTTAAACAATTGACTTATGTTCAAAATATTAATGATTGCCCCCCAACCAACAACTTTTTTTCATTTACAAATTTTCTTCTTTGAACCTTGGCAGAAGGCTTTATATTTAGCTATCTCATTAAATTGTAAAGAGCACCCTAACACTCAACACTTAATCCCTCCCAGCACTTTTTCTGCCTATTACATTTTTCTGCAACTGACTAATAAAAATGTTAAAACTGGACACAGAGGAACTCAGTCAACACTGACAAGGACCCATTCTTATCAATACACTCTGGGTGTTCAATCTATTCAATCTATTCCTCAGCCCTTTCAACCCAATTTCAATTTCCTTTTCTCATTCACAAAGACATAAGAATGACTTTATCAAATGCCTTACTGAAATCACGATAAGCTGGGCATGTCACGTACTGATAAATCTACCACCCCCATAATCTGAACTGAAAAGTGATACTATAAAAAGGATAAAAGGATTAAGTAGCTCACTTTTGTATCTGTTAAATAACCCTCCTTTATTTGAAGGTACAGAAGTTCTACACACACACACACACACACACACCCCAACACACTCAAACCAGTAACAAACTTTGTTTGCTTATTATTTAAGTTTCACATCACATCCAATTTAGGAAAGCATAGTTTAGGTCTACTGATCTCCAATAGAGATCCAGAAAATACCCCATTTATTTAACCAATGTACTATCTTTGATAGTTTAGGGGGAAAAAAGAAAAAATCAACTTTGGTAAAGTGTTTTTAAGTATTACTATACGGCTTCATTAGGCAAATTCTGAATCAAGGGTTGCAACAACTCTAAATATTCTAAATACGTACTTTGGAATGTTTCAGCTATCCAGAATCACCTTGAAGTTAAGTATTAGAGAAGCAGGAAGTGCCCAGAAAGTAACTCATCTTACTGACACAGACACACATGCACCCGCGCAGCTCGCGGCAGCAGAGGAATGAGGGGCTGGCTACGGCCAGGGACGTTCAGCTCGGGCGGCCCCTGCCCCGTAAGCTGACAAATCCACGCCCAGACGCCGGGATGAGCATCAAAGGCAGCCACGTCATAACCATTGCCCCCTTGTGTGCCAGCCCGAGTTGTCACCACTCCATCACCTACTCCTCACGGTGGCCTGATGAGGTAAAGACTCGTTACCCCACACTTCTGTAGGTAGGAAACCAAACTTGAGGGTTCCAGGGCTTCCGAAGGTCAGGAAGCTGTCAGCGGGGATGCCTCCACGCCCACTGCCCACACCTGCTCCAACCATGAGGGCCCTCAGCGAAGTCCATCAAATGTTTACAGATGTTTTCTTCACAAAAACAACGACATGAAGTTTGGGGCTTTAAAGGGGTAAGCCTTGGTTCTCTTGAAAACCACCTAATGGCCTGCTGCCAGCCCCACAGGGTGCTGGCCGGCTGTCACGGCAGGAGAAACCACATTCTATTGTCAGGAGCAAGCCCTGTAAAAGCCTCTAAGATGCACAAGTGTAAAAATGAAATCTTGTTAATGCACAAGGTGTCACGTTTGTAAATTTTACCTCCTACATAAAGTTATTCGTAATATGCTAGGTTTTAGGAATGCACATTACACTTCTGGGCACTAGGGATAGTGGTTAATTTCCGTAAGAAATAGCTCCTGACAGGGAAGTTCTGTCTACAAGAACTGATGGCTTCCCTCACCACCCAGGTGAGCCGGCAGGGCCCAGCCACCCGTGCCATGTGCAGAAGGCACACACAGGGAGGAAGGTAGGGACATTTCCCCAACAAGTGGAAAAAATCTCCTCACTCACAGTTTTAACTATCATGCAATTCTATGTTGTTTGGTCAATCTCAACCCTGCACTTGGGCAACACTTCCAGAGGCGTATTTTAAAACCCCAAATTATTAGAACTAAAAAGAGAAGAATCATCTAGTAATGAGCCTATATTTTCATCAACATTCAAGATTCTTGGGAAACAAATTCATGAAAATATTTTTAATAGATTCTTACACTGCTCCTGATAGCACCTTACAGAAAATGAAAAATAGTAGCCTCAGGCATCTGAATCCCAAACAATGGGTCAAATTGTCTACAGGTAGACAAATTTCCTGTCTGATCTGAGCAAGGAAGGAAATTCAGCTCTCTATTTTATAGAGTGGTGTTGAAATACACTACTTTTCCACGTTATGAAAACATCGTCTTTTAAAGACTCTTTAAAGTTCAAGCTCAGTTTCAAGTAATCACTTTGCAGCAGCTCTAGGAGAATTACTGTTTCTCCTGATTAAAAGTGCCTATTAAAAAAAAAAACGCAGTAAAATGGAAAATACGCCTCAGAGAATTGTATTCCTCAAGGCTGCTCACTGCTTGCTTCCAGGCTTTTGTCAAAGGACAGAATGTGTTGAATTATTTTAAATTGGCAGGGGATCAAGCACAACACCACATAATGAGGTAGCCAAGAACAGAGTTTTTCCCATAAACACTAAGAACAAGGGAATAAATGCATGTAATTCTCATCTAACTATACAGGAAACATGATAAAGCAAGCTTTGTAGACTCATACTTAAACCAAGTTCATTGGTTGAACTTTAAAAAATATGACCCAAGGTTCTTAGGTACACCCACTGTAAATTGTAATCAATGAATAAGAACAATAAAAATAAGGTACCTAAAAACTTAGTTTGTACTGAAATGCTAAAAGTAAAATGCTAATAAATATAATTCACCAACCAGAAAGCAAGAGGAACCTGCGTCGGTATGGGACCTGAATTATGTGAAGGGACCTTTTATTTACCACGGTCCTACTAGGTGGCTCCTCTGCCCCCACCTCCCCTGCAGTGAGCACCAGGCTGGGCTGTCACCTCACTCCTGCTCGTACCTTCTCTAGTTCACACCACAGTGATTTAAGATTTTATAATTGTGTTGGGCTATGAGGTCATTAACATTAAAAATTATAATTAGCCCAAATTTCAGTTGAGTAGTAATTTTAAAATATTACTTATTTCAAAACAAAAGAGAAGGCAACAGACATTTCCCAGTAGATAATTATGCAACATTTAGATTTTTGATGATCTCTAACTTTGTTATCAGTATTTGAAAGAGATGGAATTTAAAAATCCACTCACTTATATAATGAATGATAGCACTAAGAAAGAACCAACTTTCCTAAACTGTAGGCATCAGACCACAGACTACAGTCATAACTGAGCTCCTTAGATGTCACATAAATGGAACTTTTACAATGAGACAAAGTTGGTGCGTTTATCTGTTTAAAATTAAAATGCAAAAACTTGTTTTAAAGTTATTAGCTGGCTAGCAAAAAAAAAGAAGTTTATAGTTCAATACTATTGAGACTTCACTGACAATAGGCAGGACAAACTCTCAACCTGAGTTCATGTCAAACATGGACAAGAGGGTTATTCCTTTATATCATAAATTTCTATAATTTTGGAACTGGCTACGATGAATATTCAGGGGTTACTAAATAGCTAGCAAAATAGTTTCCTCAACATTCAATGACACAATTTCCTTTCCCTTACTGATTATATGTGGCAAGAAAGGAAAGTATATATGAAGCTTCAGCTCTTTCAAGTAAAAGTAGCTTCTCTTTCAAACACACTTATTACTTCTGTTCTTACAAACGTAGTAAATTCTGAAATTTCCTATAGCTAACTGACAAAGAAAACCAAAGATCTTTCACCTTATATATCTGTGCAATGTGCAAAACAATGTTTGGGGGGGTTAATGATTATTAGATGATTATAAAAATCCTTGTAAGCCGAGAAAGTTAACTGAGTGCAATCAGCTGAGCGGTGAAATGGTCATCCTGGTGTCTCCTTGTGCTAGCAGTGGAGAGAGGCAGCGTCTGATGCCCACCTGCTGCTGGGCGCTGCCCCTCCACAGAGGGGAAGACCAAAGCAGTACGTTCTGGAAAAGATTTTGAGCCCCATACAAAAAGCAATAAATAAAACCCAACGGTAAATGTAAAAAATGTTATTAGGCCTGCTGAGCAGACTGTCCCCAAAATCCTACAGAACGTACAGAAACCACAGAGCAGTGCGTCACAGGTCAGGCACTTTTGCGTTTTTTTATTCTGTGCTAGGTTCCCCCTTTATGAGGCCAGCCCATCTGTGCACAAATGTTCTCATTTAAAATCCGGCAAAATTCTAAGTCCCCCTTGGAGGGTCCTTCTCAGTTCCATGAAGAACGAGGCTCTGATGGCAGCGCACCATACTCATCAGTTAAGCATCGCTGCCTGCCTGCGGTGTGCTGAGCATGCGGCTAAGGCAGGGGACCCTGGCCACAGGAGTTTACCATCCAGAGGGAGGCAGTGTCACATCCACCTCACTCGTAAACTCCCCAGAAATCCGAGGATAAATCTTAGTAGGCGCTTAATAAACATTTGTTGATTGAACTCAGGGCAGGCTTTTCTGCACCAATCAGTCTCCTCTCTCACAGGCTCACAGGCTCAAGGGACAGCCATGCACAAGAGCAGCTTATCCTTCCTCTTCCATCAGGTGCTTTTCAAGGGGTCCCAGCACTTCTTAAATTGATGCAACACGCAGTGTAAGTGCACCGTAGTCTTTCCCCAGATAATCAAACGTATTCATCTGACCACTGGAGGCTCCTGAATCAAGAAAGCCAGCACATTCTGGAAGGTAATACTGCACTGTTTTTAGTGGCCCCTTAAAAAACATTCTGGGATCCTAGGTTCACTGAAAGTAGGAACATATCAAGTGGAACCCCACTGGACCAAGGCAGCTAACAGATTTCTCTAAGAGCCTAACTTACTGCCATAAGTAACTGAGGTGCCATGGCAAGCTCAGGCCATCTTGACCATGTCAACATAAAGAACACATTTTCTGTATATTGCCTAGGGAACCCCCACACGTATAAATGATTTAAAAAGGCACTTCTAAAGCACCACCGCAGAAAGTGCCATCATCGAAGGGGTAGTGCAATCAAATAGGACACTTCAGTACGGACAACGTGCCATCTAACATCCCCCAAATGCTCATTTTTGGTCGTTACAGTTTGAAAAAAGCCCACTGTTAGCTCTTATCTTCTCACGGCAATGAAATCATAAATTAATGAAGTACACAATGAATTTAAAATTTCTTGGGCCAAATCTTTATAGCACACCAACTGCTAGTTGGCAGATGTCGTTAATTCCACTAAAGAAATGCAAACACCAAGTAAGACTACAAACTACAAATCTATCAATATTTACACTCAACATGAGTTTAACACAGTAGTATAAACTGAAGGGCCACAGGCTCAAGAATTTATCTGAAGCACCAGAAGACAGTAACATGTAGTTTGGAACTACAATTCAAAAGTAAACATATACAAACAGACTTACAAATCATATCTTGCTCTCTCTCTCTCTCTCTCACACACACACACACACACATTCTCTCTTTCTCTTATCTCTTTTCACACTTTTCCTCTTACAGGATATAAGCACTATCACTCTCCCACCCCCACCAAAACTTCATTTTAAATAAAACACTTAAAATCTTTGAAAAATCTACATTTGGATGTGTTAAAGAAACAAACCTGTAGCACAGGAGAGAACCCTTAAATATCTTCACTTACTCTAACCTGAGACAACTTTCCTTCTGTTGGTGAGATAACAAAAATAAATTGCACTTCCCCCAAAGATACTATATTTAAAATGGTAAGATCTAACCTCAGCCTCCAATTCCATTATACACCTGGAAAAAGTGCCTTATGGAAAAAGAAGTATCAAAAATTTATCAAGAAGTTTCAAGTCATAAGTGGAATGTTAAAACACAAACCTGTATGAAATGAGTTAAAATTTATTTTACAATACTGAAATAATTGTAATTTACAAAAAAGGTCATGATTAATTTTGGAACATAATAAAATTAAATACAGCCCTACACTTCAACAAAATATTTTTATATTTATATATAGTAAAAATCAGTTTGGCACTTAGCAGCGTTTGTTGGCTGTTGCATCCCATATTATGTGGCAAATTTATTTTATAAAACATTCCCTAATTTCTGCAGCTTTCATGTCAATAAACTAAATTAAAAAAAACAAACAAAAACATACAACTTTATAAAATGAAGTGCAGGGCACCAACAATGCTGTACTAGGGACCCATTCATTCCTAAACAATGAATTCTCTCCTTGGAAAGGCCTGGCCTAGACTGGGAAGAATTTTAAACTTCAAAAAATTTTTAAATGAGAGACTTGCTGATTGTCATGGCTTTAATAAAACTATCAATTACTACTTTAATGTATCTCAACTGCAGCCTCTGAATGCCAGAGCTGCGTTCTACTCAAGATATTTTACTAAAGAAAAATCACTTTTTCAGCAATCTGTTTTCTCTAAAACTAGAATCTAATTGTAAAAAGAAAGTTTTCTTTATTTGCAATGGCTATAGAGCTTGCTTTGATAAAAGATATCCAAAGTATTGTTGGGAAAGAGCAGACAGTAGCTTACCAATACACAGTACAAAGGAAAAAGGCCGGCTTTGATTTACAGGTTGAATTTGACTGTGTTACATAAACGTGTGGCAAACCTGGCCTGTGCCTTTGATGGAGAAGTAAAAAAAGCCTCAGCCCTTTTCCCAGACTCTACTGCCAGATGGACAGTGAATGTGCCACACGTTACCTTCTTCAGAAACGCCACTAGCAAGGCTACTTTCAGCAACTTTGATAGCACTCTGTTGGCTTCTAGTGGGTATTAAAAAAAAGAACAAAACAGAATAAAAACCCCTCTGACCCTTTTTCTATTCATGGTGGGAAAACACAAGCGACATTTCACATGCATGCAAATAGCATACCAACATTCCATATAGGAAGTTTCCTAAAAAAATTCCTACTCTCAAATTTACAACCACAGGGTACATGTATACATTAATCTTTAAGACAAAGTGCTGCCCCTTAGAGCCATATTCTAAGTGAGGGGGAAAATAGCTGTAGAAAACAATTACAAATGAAGAATTCTCTATTATTAAATTGATTAGAAATCTGATATTGCATAAAATTCAAATGATGAACTAATCAAGCACTTTGAAGTCCCTGATTTGACACTAACATGGTATAATTTGAATGGAGAACAAAATATCTTACAAGATATATGCTACTAATGACAGACATTTCTCCCCAATGGGAAGTGGGGTAGAGTGGCATGGGAGTGAGATAGGAAAGGAGGAACTTGCTCTACTATGAACAGAATGAAATTAAGTTGAGGTAGTTTATTCTACCAGCCAAACTTTATCATAATTTGTCTAAACCCTTACTGGTGAATGGCATTGAGAATATTCTACTACAAAGACTAGATTCTGAACACATGTTTGCATTCTAAGACAAGTTTGCAAATCCTAAACAGTAGTAAACAAGACTTTGTGTGCTTTCAGACAGATTATTTTTAAAAGTTTTGATTCCATTATATTTTGTCTGGACAGGTTTTTTGTTTGTTCTTGCAGTCTTTCTGTTGTAAAATCTCCTCCTCTCTAATCTGCTCATATTTAAAAACTGGTTTTGATTAATCGAAAGGAATACTGGCACAGCCCGAGACCCTTCAAAACTCCAGAGTACTACCCCAGACACTACGGCCTGTCGTACCTTAATGTAAATTAACACAGAAGTTAGCAACATCCTTTGAATTCACAAGAGGGCTGCAACCTGACTCGTTAATTTATTGAGCCTTTATGTTACTAAGATAGAATGTCATCAAAGAGATATTTTATCTTAGTTTCAATTTATCATAATATAGTTTAAAAAGGATTCTTAGCACAGATTACTAATAATAAATGGAGACTAGCTGGCATACCATCCAATCTAACATTTTAGGCACAATCCTTAATCTGTTGGGCAGGGTTAGGCATAGTATTTCCTTCCAAGTGCGGCAGAAAAGCAGTCTTGGTATGTTTGGATATGTTGATTTGCATATACGGATGTTGGTTTGTTTGTTTACCAAAGCCAGGTACACAGCAGTGTACCTTTCAGGAAAAATGCACCTTAGTATTTTAACTTAAATATTTTACATAATACCGACTCATACTTCCCTCTTGCTTTTGACAGACTAGCCTCCATTTGTCTATTGACGCACCTAACTGGAGGAACTGATTCCTCCCAGGTTGTTTTTCAAGTTACAAAATCTCCCAAACAAGAGCTGAAGCTCAAGCGACTAAGCATTATAAAACCACCAGAGTTACCACACAGAACCTGGCCCGCAGAGCAAGTTGAGGCTGCCATCCCGGTCCCCCTCACGTAAAGCCATGTTCCGGTGCACTTTGTCAGGAGCTCTGCTTTTGCTCTGTTCCACTTCAGGGTGAATGGACACGGATACGGAATAAGCCTTGCTGTAGCTGCAGGCGGAAAAGCTTGCAATTTGCAATACGTAAGGCTGCACACCCAGTGCGGCGGAGGTCAGACGGAAGGAGTGGTTTAGTGTGGTGCCAGGTTCCTGTGCTCCTTTTAAACTCGCGCACGTAGTCATAATTGGTACCTAAGGCACAAACATAGGCCATGGTGAGGCCACAGGCCTTGGACTCTAGGAAACAGGTTGGGCAAAAATCACCCTTCCGTTCTTACCTGTGTCAAGATCTCCGATGACGTAAATACTGGCTCCTATGGGTACAGCTCCATAAACAAAAGAGGAACTGGCAGGGATGCATAAATTCTGGTCATTAAGATAGATCCACCTGAAAACAAACAGAAGGACAAAATTAAGGAAGATCACCAGTGGCGACAGAACTTGGTGAGCCTCCAACAGCACTAGGCACCGTGCCAGTAAAACTCAGCTCTACACTGCACTGCCGGGTAACCACTGACCTGCTTCCTGTCACTACAGGCATTAGTTTCACCTGTTCTAGAATGTTGTGTATACTGAATCATAAAGAATATGCACTTTTCAACCTGTTCCCTTTGTTTAGCATACTGTTTCTGAGATTCATCCCTGTTGTTGCTTGCATCAATAACTTGTTTCTTTTCATTTCCAAGTAGTATTCCATTACGTGGACATACCAGAATGTGTTTACTCACTCACCTGCTCATGCTCAGCTGGGTAGCATCCAGTTTTGGTTGTTGTAGTAAAGCTGTTTTGGACATTAGCATGCAAATCTTTCTTATGAACTTATGTTATGGACTTGCTTGGTTATATAAAGATATGTTTCACTTGATTAAAAAAAAATGCCTGTTTTAAGTGTTGTGCCATCTTGCATTCTGATTAGCAGTGTATGAAAATTCCAGCTGCTTGGTATTAGTGCCAGCTCTCCAGACTATTAGTCTTATTCATTTTATCTCTATTAATGGAACGCTCTGATTGGAAGACTAATGATGTTGAACATCTCTGCACGTGCTCGTTGGCCATTTCTTATTATCTTCTTTTGTGAAATGTCATTTTAAAAATTCGGTCTTTTGTCTCCTTACTAAACTGTTAAGATTCTTTATATTTGTGGATTCAAATCCTTTGTTAATCAGCCTAACAATAACCCACAGCCTTCGGACCAACATGAAGAACAAAAGTTTTCTATTTTGGTGAATCCTAATATCCTCTTATTTCTTTTCTAGCTCATGCTTTCTGGGTCCTTCTACAAAATCATCTACTCCAAGGTTGCAAAGATTTTCCTGCTATGCTCTTTTCTGGGAGTTTCATGGTTTTAGCTTTTACATTTTTATCTTATGATACATTTCAATTGAATTTTTGTGTGTGGTATGAGGTAAGAGTTGAGGTTCTTTTTTTCTCCTTTTGTACATATATCTAGTTGTGCCAGCATCATTTGCTAAAAACATGTTTCTATCCCCACTAAGTGGCCTTGGCCCTTCTGTTGAAAATCAATTTAATTACCACTAAAAGGATCTAAGGCTCCATGAAGAAGTAGCTGATTCCAGAGCTGAGACAGAAACTACAAGATGAGCCTGGAGCATCTGTGCAGCCAGACAGGAAGTGCTTAAAAAAAGATGGGGTGTGTCAAACGATCACAGGAACTGATATGAAGTAGCTCCCAATGGCCAAAGCAGGGATAAATCAAGCAAGAAAATAATGATAGCATTAGACTTATAACTCAGAATAAAAGACACATCTAGGAGTCCATACTGATGTAACTGACTATATTGAAAAATAGGGAGGAGCGACAGGTCTTCTTTACAGAATTCCAGTTAATGGAATAAAAGAAGTAAAATCACCGTGAGGCACACACCACAGGAATGACCACTGCTGCCTAGTCTGCCAGCGGGTGCTAGGTTAATGGTGAGAGCCTGAGGAAAAATAGAGTACGCATTCTTAACTTCTCTCTTCCAAGATATTTATTTATTAATTACAAAGGGAAAAATAGTAACTTTACAGTGGAGAAACCCAGCAGATACCACTTTAACCAGGTAACCAAGGTCAGCATCACCAGTTACAAAACAACATATTGATACCACATTCCACCCAATGTGGTATGAACGGTACAGACCACCGCTGTGGTGTTCCTGCCAAAGTACCTATCAGTAGCCTGATCACAAGACGTTATTAGACAAATCCAAATTAAGTGACATTCTATTTAAAAAAAACAAAAAACTGACCAGTAATCTTCAAGGGTATCATGAAAGACCAGGAAAACTAGGGAACTATCAAACATGAAGGGAGACTAAAGAAACACAACTGAATGTCAAGTTGGATGCTGGACTAGATCCTGGAGCAGGAAAAAAAAAAAAAAAAAAGATAGCAGATAAGTTGGTGAAATCAAATAATCAAATAAAGTCTGGAGTTTACTTAATAATATTGTACCAACATTAATATCCTGGTTTTGATATCTGTACTCTGGTTATGTATGATGTTAACATTAGGAGAAGATGAGTGAATGGTTTGGGAGAACTATTTTTGCCAGTTTTCTACAAGTGTAAAAATACCTCAAAATAAAAGGTGTTTTTCATTTGTTTATTTTGTTCTGTTTTGGTTTTTGACTTAATGGTATTCACTTAAGGTAATCTGACCACCTGCCGTCTAAAGCGCAAGGCACAACTAGGTCACAGTCAACCTCAGTCAGACCTTGGGGGTGTATCCCAATCACTGAGAACTGCCCGGAGTCCAGGCTGACACTCACTGCTGGAGCATACAGGCGTCAGGGCATTGCTCCTGGGATCTCTAACTCTATGCTATGAAGTGTCCAATAAGGAAGAGATGGAGAATCTCAATGCTAAATACAAATGCAAAATTATGAGAACAACCCTTTTATTTCAATGAACGCTCTTTCCAGGTTGTTATAAAGGAGTAACTCCTACAGTCTGAATTTCAAGAAACATGAAAGCAAAATGATTTGTCCAACATCCTATAACAAGTCAGAGGCAATGCTAAAAAAAACTGCCATATTTCTAAATACCTTCATCGGCTATTGATTCAGCCAGCTCCTGAATATTGACTAGTACCCAGCAATTAGCTGGGACTGAGAATAATTTTGCCTCTGCCTCCAAAATGTCTCAAATTAATCGGAAAAGTGAAAAATATAAAGTTTCCACTAAAAAAGTAAAAAAACAGGACATGAACAGCCCTCTGAAATAAAAAGTTTGGGAATGTCAAACTATAATAACTAACTGGCTTATTCACATTTTGTTTTCAGGGCTAAACATCAGTATCTAAACCCTGACATTTCATTATTTCCTAGGCTCTGAGTCAAACAAGCTTCAGAGGTTCTCTATGCGTTGTCAGCAGCCGGAGCCGCTGGACCAGCCCCAATGGACACACACTTCTTCTGAGCCAACCCTTTACAAGGCCACATGTGCACTTAGCAGGTTAATGGTCGCTTCTAAATTAAGACACGTGTGACTACATTATCTACTGAAAAAGCACATCAGGATACACAGATATTTTGAAATGATTTGGTACAGTCGAGAATTAATATATGAGGTCTGTCCTGAAAGTATTGAGCCAATGTCAACAAAATTCAAAATAGTTTGTGAAGAGGATACTTTTGAGACAGACCTTGTAATCCTTCCCTGGAATAATTAAAGTTGGTTTATGTAAATGATATATATCAAATCTGGTCCAAAGCAGATCAATAATTCAGACTTTCTGGGTTTCAGAAAAATCATCCTAGGTAGTCTATTTTATATTAAGGCCAAGGCTTCAAATTAAATACAAATAAATAACATGAAAATTTAATTAGAACATTTATTTGCTTATAAAACAGGTATAAAAGGCATATGATTTCCCATTTCTTTTTCTACCACGTATCCCCTTGTTGACCTTGGGCAATGTAGCTAACGCAGTCTATTTTGTCATCTAGTATCTGTAAAGTAGATACTAGACATCATCACCAACCTCACATGACTGTTGTGAGGATGAGGTGAAACTGACAACATAAAGAACTTTGCATGGTGTCTGGTACATAAGCAGGCATCATTATGCAGTAATAATTTTTGTAACGGACAAGGAAATATTATGCCTTTGGTTACAAGAAGTTTAAACACTGGCTTATCAGGATTTGGAGGCTACAATGATGACTCTGCTGTTAACTCAGAATTAAGAATGCTTCCTGAGAATGACACTTTAAAATATAGTTGGGCTCAGGCTCTGGCTGGTAGCACAGTGGATAAGGTGCCAGCTTGTAAACCCAAAGGTCCCTGGTTCGATTCCCAGCCAGGGCACATAACCAGGTTTCAAGCCAAGTCTCCAGCCAGTCCCCAACTGGAGGCAGGTGAAAGGCAACCATACATTGATGTTTCTCTCCCTCTGCCTCTCTCCATTCCCTTCTCTCTAAAAATAATAAATAAAAATCTTAAAAAATAAAACAAAACACCCAGAAACTGTTGAAGAAGAGACTAATAAATGTGAATATGTAAAAATTACGAACTGCAGAAACAGAAATTGGCAAGATTTAAAAGGGTGTTTTATAGAAAAAATAAAATAAAATACAGTTAGGTTCAAAAGCAGAGCTGCAGAAGAAGGAAAGCAGGAAGGGGACGACAGTGAGGAGATAGAGGAGGAAGGAGAGAGAAGAAAAGAAGGAGCTTTAGTGAGGTATCTGCTTTTAGGGAGGAAGAATCTCTTTACAAGCTGATCCTACTATAAAGAACAGCTACAGGCTCAGGACAAAATACAATGAACAACGGCCTGAGTGAGGGCTGTGGAGTGTGAGCAAAAGCAGGCAGATTTGGGGAAGCAGCTGTAAACTGAACAAGCATCCCGCAGGGAGGGTTTCCATTCTTTGGTAGCTTTATCTGAGGGCAGTGGCTGGGGCAGCTGAACCCTGCTATCTTTCTGGCCACTGGAAGCAGGGTAGACAGAGCATCCTGGAGCAACCAGAATCACCAAAGTGTGGGATTGGGGTACCAGAAAGAGGAGAGGTACAAAAGAGCTCCTAAATTTATGTGCATTCGCTTTCTC
The DNA here is from genome assembly GCA_004026585.1 of Noctilio leporinus. Taxonomy (NCBI): domain Eukaryota; kingdom Metazoa; phylum Chordata; class Mammalia; order Chiroptera; family Noctilionidae; genus Noctilio; species Noctilio leporinus. The sequence goes on from PVIW01001949.1 coordinate 66,373, forward strand.
AAGTCTTTGACTGACCCCAGCACGACGAATGCTTGTAACTAAGGCCTGAGGGACTGAACTGTGAGCAGCGCCAGCTGTGGGTGTGGCAGTCTGCAACCTGAGCCTAACCAAGTCCACTGTCTGAGAAAGCTCTAGAAGCAGCACTCTAGCAATAAAAGAGACCCCAGGGCCTCAGCAACGTTTTGTTCATAACATCGAAGAGGCAATCCAAAATTATTCAACAAAAGAAGAGCCAGAAAAATAAAACTCAATTCCCAACGGAATAAACAATTAACAGATGCCAGCCCTGCAATGACTCAGATGCTGGGATTATCAGGCAGGGACTTGAACACAACTGCCATAACTATGTTCAGGAAAGGAAAGAAGAATGTGCTTATGATGAAAACACAGGAGGCTTCAGCAGGGAAATTTATAAAAAGAAAAGAAAAATTCTTCCCAAAGAAGCTAAGAGAGGAGGAGCAGAATAAACCCTAAGAGGAAAGAAATAACACAGACAAAAGCAGAAGCCAATGAAATGAAAACACACCATGGAGAAAATGAAAGTCAACAGCTGGTTCCTGGGAAAGATTAACTCAGTGGTAGGCTTTGTCAATAGAGGGTGCTGGAGGGACACAGGGCCTGTCCTTTCACTAAATAAGATTAGCTTTATTTGGTAAGCAGTAAGGAAATAAGAAGACTTCAGCAGGAGAATGAAAGATCAAAGTGACAGTCATCTTTCAAAAGCAGGTGAAATGTATTAGAGAAGACTTGGTTAGAAGGCTAATGACATTGCACGTAGGAAAAAATGCATCGGAATAATGCAGAGAAATAAAGATGGGTGAATGTGAAAAATATTACAAGAGTTTCTAAAGAAAGTTAAGACGTGAAAGCCTATGAGGTGTGAAGCACAGAAAGAATCAAAGTTGACCCTTTTGGAATATGGACAACTGGGAGGTGTAGCATCAGTAAAAGAATAGGAGCACAGGAAGCAGAAATAGAAACTGTCATTCTGATGCAGTAACTTGCTTCTATGACTTGGTTTAACTTATGGCAACTTCTTTGCTTTCCTTCAGTTTGTTTTTAGTCAGAAACACAGAAAATAATAAGATATGGCATTTTTCCAGGAAAGTTTTAACCTAAAAATAGGGAACAAAGGCAGGAAAGACAAGAGATTACTTAAAAACAATAAATGATCTCCGATCTAATACAGATTGTTCATTTGGCAAGTTTCCAAAGAATGCAAATTCAACATACTTTGAAACTTCTGCTCTTTTAAGTAATAAAAATGTTATTTTCTTTCCACAGATAATTATGGGAAAGTCAATATTTTTAAAGCAATATAGGATGGTAACTGAAAAGACTGACTCTGGGATCAGAATGTCTGATTTCAAATGCAAGCCCTGCTGCTGCATTTGGGCACATACTCTCTGTGTTTTGGTTTCCTCATAAGTAAAACAGGAATAAAAAAGGATCTATATTGCAGAGGGTTGTTGTGAAGATTAAATGAGTTAAACAAGTTAATACATGGTACTTAGTGCTATAAATATATTTAGCGTTATCTAAACAAGTAAGAATCCCATACAACTAAACCTTGAACAACACAGAGGTTGGGGAACTGACCCCACCCCTTCACAGTTGAAATCTGCATATAATTTTTTTTTTTTTTATGATTTTATTTCATTATTTTTAGAAGGAGGGGAAGGGAGAGAGGCAGAGAGGGAGAGAGACATCAATGTATGGTTGCTTTTCACCTGCCTTCAGCCACAGACCTGACTGGAGACCTGGTTTGCAACCTTGTTATGTGCCCTGGCTGGGGAATTGAACCTGCGACCTTTGGGTTCGCAGGCCAGCACCTTATCCACTGTGCTACCAGCCAGGGCTGCATATAATTTTGACTCCCCAAAACTTAACTACTAATAGCTTACTGTAGGCTGGAAGCCTTACCGATAAAATAAACAGTCAATTAACAGATATTTTGTATGTTATACGTACTATATGCTGTATCCAAACAATAAACTAGAGAAAAGAAAATGTTATTAAGAAAATCATAAAGAAGAAAACATACATTTATAGTACTATATGTACTTATTGGAAAAAAATCTGTGTTAAACTGAACCTGCACAGTTCCAAACTATATTGTTCAAGGGTGAAGTGTATACTATATTGACAAGAGAAACAAGGCTTTCTTCATTCTATTTATGAACACCGAAGAGCTCAGAATTAAGAATCTAAAGACACATGAATTTTATTTGGAAGTGCTTTTAAATACCATGAAAGGAGCAATTCTCTTATGTTTACAAATTAAGAGCTAAGCCCTGGCTGGTGTAGCTCAATGGAAAGGTGCCAGCCTGTGAACCCAAAGGTTGCAGGTTTGATTCCCAGTCAGGGCACATAATCATGTTGCAAGCCAGGTCTCCAGCCAGGTCCGTAGCTGAAGGCAGGTGAAAAGCAACCATACATTGATGTCTCTCTCCCTCTCTGCCTCTCTCCCTTCCCCTCCTTCTAAAAATAATGAAATAAAATCTTAAAAATAAATAAATAAAAATCATGAACTGAAAGCATTACACTTGCACTCAAAGCCTATCAACTATAAATATGAAGTAACCTGATAGAAATATAAAGGTTCTAACAATTTATGGCATATTAAGGGCAGACCAAGAGACTTTACAGCCAGATTTAAGTCCTATGCAATCAAAACAGGGACAGTGAAAGATCAAATCATAAGCAGCCTTTATAATTCGTGAGTTATAGCTCTCTAGCTTGCATTGTCTACACAGTAATTCAGTCATTATGAAACAGGCTTCTATCAGTACTTTATCAGAAACCAAACACACTGACCACTGCTTGTAATGAAGTTGGGCAGACTAGCTCGAGACTCATTTGAGCAGGAAGTTAATATACTACAGTCATACCTCAGTGCTCATCCACTCCAGAACTCATCAAATCCTGTGCTCACCCCATTTTGACAAGAAAAAATATTTCGTCGCTCGGGGCTTGCTCACCACTCTCTCACAATGGGACAGTCTCAGGGCATTTTGGTACTCGTCGGTTTCAGCACTCATCACGAGTTCCAGAATGAATTAACAATGAGTACCAAGGTACCACTGTACTTCATACCTAGACAGTGGGCCCTCATAGTAACATGTTAAGGAAATAGAAACATTTTTGAAATTTTGCCTCCCCATAGCAAACATCCTCTAAATTGCTCTTATACTTCATCTAGTAAGTTTCCCTAAAATAGTTTACCTCTGTAATTGAAGTGGGGGAAAAGGCTATGAAAATATCCTAAATTAAAAATACATTAAAAGGTACACATCTTTCTAAAATCATGGTAACTGATCACTGTTTGTTCTAACTAAAATAATATGAAATTAAACATTATATTATGGCACCCCCTCCTGGTAATATGATTGAAACACTATCACAGATTAATTTTAGCATGGCAGTTTCCCTGTAGGACTGCAAATACAAATACTGTTTAGTGGTTATAACAATAAAACGTGTGAGTGAGGGGATGTGGGGGAGGTAGGGAAGAATGTTACCTACTCTAAGGACGTACATGGATATATGACAGCCTGTCAGACAGCCTCTGATACCACACCTCACCCATTTAATCAGCATTTTACTAAGTGTCTATTACATGCCAGTTACGATGCTGACGCCAGGATTTAAAATGGCTGAGTGGACCTTGCCCTGTTGGATTATGTGGTTAACAATCATACCAAGAGTGAGACATGTACAGAGTGTTACAGAATCAGAGAGTTCTCTGAGGAACCCAAATCAGAGCTCTAGGGAGTGATAATTAAGAAGAGTTGTGAAGAGGCCAGATTAACTGCACAAATGTAGGAAGAGAAACTTTAGGCAAAAGGAACAGTGTAAAAGCACAGAGATAATCAGAACATGTTTGGGGGAAAATGACAGTGAGATTGAAGTGAAGCATCTGGGTTGAACAGCAACAGAAAGTATATCACAAAAGGTCAAATATGCTAAGTGAAGGGACTTTTTCCTAAAAGCTATAAGGAGCCAATGAATGATTTTAAATGAGCAAGTGTCAAGGTCTGATCTACATTTTATTTATTTAAAAAAGATTTTATCCATTATTTTTAGAGAGGGAAAGGGAGGGGGGAAGAGAGGGAAAGAAACACCAATGTATGGTTGCCTTGCACCTGCCTCCAGCTGGAGACCGAGCTGGAGGCCTGGCTTGCAACCTGGTTATGTGCCCTGGCTGGGAATCCAACCAGCAACCCTGATCTACATTTTAGAAGCACTTTTCTATGATTTTCCTTTAAATTACCAATACTTCTGAAGTTACTGAATCAATATCTATTATTCATTAGACATATCTCCTAAACAGACAAGATAATTTAACGAAGTAACTTGAAAACAAAGCTAAACACCAAGATAATTTAACGAAGTAACTTGAAAACAAAGCTAAACACGACTTTTAAAGGAAAAAGACAAAGTTGCAGAAGCCACATGAAGCCATTCATCGTTACCTTTTAAACTCATCGTGGTAGAATTCAGACTTGCAAGTTACCATCTCACCACCCTGGATGTCCTCGCGGCCTCTGACTCCCCCAAACACATACAGCTCCATGGCAACTCCACAGGCTACCGCTCCAAATCTGAAAGGCCACACACAGCCTATTAGGCATCTGATTTACATGGCATGACCCAAGTCCCTGATTCTTCCTCTGCTGGGTTTAACTCGGCAACATTCAGTGTTTGGTGAATATGTGAATCTTCCTTTTTCAGGAAATAGATTATTTGTTTAATTTTATAAAAACCAAGTGCCAAGTGAAATGAAAGGTTCTTGTTAAAGAAAGGAAGAGCAAAAGCCAAGCGTTCAGAGGAATCTATCAAGTCCGTAGGCACATTCTTTTACCTTCTCTCCTTCAGTGGACAAATGGCAGTCCATTGCTGGGTCCTGGGGTCATAACATTCCACGGATTCAAACAGCTTTCCGTATGACCCTCCACCCATGGCATAGATTTTCTTTTTCATAGCTGCATAGCAGCCAATCTGAAAGAAGAAAACAATGGCGGGGGAGAAAACATTTATTATTGAAGTTAGATTCATATTCACTTATCTAAGAGCATTATAAAATGTTTGAAAAAGAATTTCATTTCCAATAGTAAAACTATGGCGGCTTTCCAATATCACAACATAGGATTTTAAAACTGAGAAGAGCAAGGTAAATACACCTATTATTAATCCTCAGAAAAGAATTAGCTCCATCTAATACTATTTCACTAAGTATGATAAGTAAATAACTCTCATTTTCTTTAAATAACTCTCATTTTTAAATGGATCTTTCCAGTCTCTCTATCCTTTTACCACTATTCCCAGATTCTAAGATTTAGAATCCATGGAGCAAGATGTCACTCAATTCTTGCCCCAAATAATACAGTGAAAGGGAACAAGCAATGAGAGAACATTTATGAGTGTATCCCAGTACCTAAAGATGTACATACCTACAGCACTGGACAAAGCTTGGCTTGATGACCAACCCCTTACCTACACCAGGGAATATAAATAATGATAGATGCTCTACAGAGCAAATATGACCATTTGGGTTTTTTCCCTCTACCCAGCAATGGTGGTTCTTCACTTGCTACTGCAGTCACAAAGCACCAAGTGTGGGCCCTGGACACAGCAGTGCTGCACAGAGGAAGCCCCTTGGCAGGGAAAACACGCCTGCACCCAGTGTCCTACCTGGTGTGCGGCTGCTAGCAACAGCAAGCTACCAACAGAGGCAGAATTCTGTAATGTTTTTTTTTAAGATTCTATTTATTATTTTCAGAGAAAAAGGAAGAGAGAGACAGAGAGGGAAAGTGACATCAACGTACGGTTGCCTTTCACCTGCCTCCAGCTACAGACCTGGCTGGAGACCTGGCTTGCAACCTCGTTACGTGCCCTGGCTGGGGATTGAACCAGCAACCTTTGGGTTTGCAGGCCGGCACCTTATCCACTGTGCCACCAGCCAGAGCTTGTAACATTAATTCTTTGAATACTATCCATTGTATTAAAAGGCTTATATAGGAAATGAAGAAACGTTCATTTTGAAATCTAGGTTGTAATCATTAGATGCAGTCCTCACCTTTCTAACCATGGTCAAATCAGGTTGCTTTGTCCAGGTTTTAGAATAAATATCGTAACACTCCATGGAAATTAACTCTTTGTCACCATCCTCTCCTCCCAAAATGTACAGCATTCCATCTATCTCCACAATTCCAAAGTTATGTCTTGCCTGAAAAGACATCAATTATCATATCAAAAGCTGATACTTATGCATTTAATGAAAATTACAGAAATCATTATATTCCAGAGTTCCGGCAAAGACGTGCCAAGCTCAAAATCTGCTCTCGTAAATATTTCTGCTTGTCCTAGCCGCTTACTTGCTTATCACAACAGACAGAAAACCCAGCCTACAAATTCTCAAAATGAGGGAATTACCTGCATAATAAATTAATGGTCAGAGTCAGTACTTTCTACCCACAATAGCTCAAACAAGAAAAAGAGCCATTCATTTTTGATTCAACAAGGTTATGTGTTTAGCACGAGTCTGCAACTGCTTCCAGGTTGCCTTGTGAAAGACAAGAATACGGTAACAGGGCTGCTTGTGGCAGAGAGGCGGGCAGGTTCTGCTAAGGTAGGCGCCATGACAGAAGCCTGAGGTGTTTCACTTGCATTTGTCAGTATTTTCTTAGTGTCCGCTAGGTGCCCAGCACAATTCTAGAGCTGAAGATACAGCATGGAACACAGACAATATCCCCTGCTGTCATAAGAGTTTGTGTGAACAATTCAAAACTTCCTACTATGTGAAAAGGTGCTACATGGTATGGAAGGAAAGGAAGCAGGGTAGGGAAACAGGAAAGCTGAGGGGCGGGAGGGAAGGTTGCTGTGACACGGTGCTTTATGGGAAAACACTGAAGGAAGCATGGGACATGCCACATGGGTACCTAGCAAAGCTCCTGAAGCATGAGCATTTCTAGAAAGTCTGAGAGACAGCAAGGTTGGGCAGAGCAAGGGGAAGGCACAGAGAGAAACGTGGGAGGCTGGGCACTAGCATCTCAGGCAGAGTGGCCTGGCAGGGTGGCTACATTCTTCTCTTATACCCAAATGGAAAACAAACAATCAAAAGTGCCAAAGGGGAAAAAGAAATATGCCAAAGAAATTTTTAAAAAGCAATGTTTTACCTCGTTCATTGGTGGCAATGCAGTCCATGAATTTGCATCTGGGTCATACTTTTCTCCAGAGCTCAGGGTCTGTTTATTTTCATCTTGGCCCCCAAATACAAACAAAAATCCTTCTGTAAAAATCAGAGGAGACACACAAGAAAGTTGAAACTTAAGTCTTGAATATCCATCCCCTGTCAAACAGAAATGTCCCAGTTGTAGAGACTGTGTGGAGAAACCTTCTCCGATAACAATAGATTCAAGATTTTTATCGGATTTCATTTCTTCCTTGGTGAGAGAGCCAAGTTTGTGAGTCACTTTAACTATTTTACTTCACTCAGGATGCTCTGGTGGATTACCATACTTCACAACACAAAAGCAAGACTGACACCACCCACTCAAGTCACCAAGCAGCTCTGGGTTATCTAAATTGGTAGATTCTGGGAAACTATTCAACCTTTCTTTCCATGGCTTTGAGGGGTGTGAAAGAGAGAAATCTAAGCCTCAGGCCATAGAAAATACGTCTTCTGGCAGGAAAACCTCTCCAAAGTTCTAACCAGCAGAAGCAAAAAAAAAAAAAAAAAAAGTAGGAAAGCAGGCCTGCAAAGATTTCAGATTTCTGCCCTGGCTGGTGGCACAGTGGATAAGGTGCCAGCCTGCGTACCCAAAGGTAACTGGTTGGATTTCCAGCCAGGGCAACATAACCAGGTTGCAAGCCAGGTCTGTAGCTGGAGGCAGGTGAAAGGCAACTATACACAGATGTTTCTCTCCCTCTCTGCCTCTCTCCTTCCCCTCTCTATGAAAAATAATAAATAAATCTTAAAAAAAAATTTTAGATGTCAAATATTGGAATAATCAAAAGACTTAAACAACAATGTTTTCCATGTTTAATAAAAGACAAATTTGAAGTTAACTATTGGAAATAAGGGACTATAGAAGTGACTTGCAGATCTGAAAAAGATTTAGAGAGAATTTCTAGAAATAAAAAAAGAAAAAACAGATAAAATGAAAGATTCAATGGATGGATTTAATGGCAGATCCATCATAGTTAAAAAGAGAATTCATTGAATGGAAGATAAATAAAAAAGAAATCGTAACTGTAGGGAATAAGGAACAAAGTGACTCCCAAACTGGACCATACCACCTTAGGAAACGATTAAGGGCTGAGTCAGGCTACAACAAGTCAGGAGGTCTCTGAGTTAACAGCATTAACAAAGCAAGGAAGTGACTAAGCTGGTCTTAGATACCTCTGAGAACAAAGGAAAGGAGGGATGCCACATTCACCAAAAGTTGACCTCACTAGAATTTAAACTGCCCAATCATCTCTTTAGAAATGATCACGCCAGATTGTGACTCCAAACTACTCAGCCAATAAGAAAAGGATTGCTCACGTCAGGGATAAATGTGTCCATTTCTCCCTTTTTGGTGTGAGAGAAAGAACAGAAATGCCTTGCTTTTGCTCTATTCCTGGCCTCGTTGTCCATTTGTTTTATAGACTGGGTGAGCATATTTCTCACATAATGAAAACAATACAGTGTGATAAAAAGATAGGGAAAAACAAAAACACAGAGGGCAAAGGATGGAATAAAAATGTCTAGTCATACTTATCCTAATTACCAAAGCAAAGAAAATAGAACAGAACAGAGGCAATATTTTGAAGACATAATGAACAAGAATTTTCCAGATTTGATAAAAGCCATGCCACAGAGTGAAGATGCCCAGGAGTCCCTGAATATGGTTAAATTTCAAGTAAAGCATGCACCTATGCACACTAATGAAATGTCAGAAAACAAAGACAAAAAAATCTTAAATACAGTCCTGAGAAAAGGCCGATTTTTAGACAACTGGTTTAACAACAATAAAAGCCAGAGGGCAGTGGAAAGACATCTTTAATATGCTGAAAAATAATAAATACCAACCTAAAATTCTATACCCATGAAAAATACCCTTTAAAAATGGAGGCAAAGTAATGACATTTTCAGACAAATAAATCTGAAGAGTTTGCTACCAAGAGAACCACATCAAAGGAAATTCAAAGGGATGAACTTCAGAAAGAAAGAAAATGATCCTATGTGGAAGGTCTGAGGAGTAAGGAAGGAAAAACAATATGGTAAATATGTGGGTAAGTCTAAACAAATACTATCTACCTAAAGACACATATATAAAACACAGATGAAACATGTACTTATGTAAATATTGTATTTATTTTTTATTATCATATAAAGTCTAACACTGTTAGACTTTAAAATATGAAAAATACAGTATAAAAATACTGATTAACTTTAGGCTTTGATAACAGCCTATGGTTTCTAAGGAAACTTTCAAAGAAATACACATGAAGAATATAACTTTTAAAATGATATAAATGGGAAGCTTGAAGGACAAAAAAATGCCAATCAATTAAAAATGCAAGAAAAGAAGAAATGCAGAACCAGCTGGGCAAACAAGAACTACTCAATCATTTTGGAACTTCAGTCCATCCAACTGGACACAATTCCTTTCCTCATGGCTTACTTTCTGAAATGCCAACCCTGTTAAAAAAAATCCTTGAAAGCTAATGATACAAGAACCTTTTTGGTAAGTGCATGTGAGAAAATTCTGAATATGTGTACATATTAGAGGAGAAAAACTAAAGGAAGCAAATTCCGAAAAAGAAGAACAGGGAAATAAGCTCCAAATCCTGTTGCTTACACCACTCCATCCACCTGTTTGTTTTTAACAACACCTTCAATAACCCTGGCACCCAGAAAATGATTCCATTTCTATAGAATAGTATAGTACAGTATAGTATAGATTTAGCTATTTCTATAACATGGTGTGATGTGGTACAGTTTTAAATTTATTGGCATGACATTGGTTAATGAAATTATACAGGATTCAGGTGCACAATTCTATAAAACATCATCTGTATATTGTATGGGGTTCACCACCCCAAGTCAAGTCTCCTCCTATCACCACTTATCCCCCCCTTTACCCTTCTCTGCCTCCCCCACATCCTTTTCCTACCAATACCATACTATTGTCTGTGTCTGAGTTTGCATTTGTGGTTTTTTGTTTGTTTTTTACTTAATCCCTTCACCTTTTAATGTTAGTGGGCAAGCAGTGACTATAAAACAAGGATTCGAGGAGGACTGCTGCCAATAATTAGAATTAAGTTAAATAGAGCTCATGGGGTGAACCCAAAAGGCAAATCCAAGGTTAAAAGAAGGGCAGCCAACAGTGGTAGGGCAGCAAGGACAATCTGTCTTATCATCTCCTTAAATGGAGAGCTTTGAAGAACATGGAGCTATTTTCAAATTCGTAAAGGTCAACTAAAACTTTCTGCAGTAATATAACTTGATGCCATTGCTCAAGTAGTATTTTCTAAATTCTCATTTGAAATGCTTTTCCACGACACTTTTAGACAGTTGCATATTGTAATTTTAAATTAAATTTTCGCCCTGGCTGGTGGCACAATGGATCAGGCGCCAGCCTGCGAACCCAAAGGTCAATGGTTCAATTCTCGGCCAGGGCACATAACCAGGTTGCAAGCCAGGTCTCCAGCCAGGTCTCCAGCCAGGTGTGTAGCTGGAGGCAGGTGAAAGGCAACCATACATTGATGTCTCCCTCCCTCTCTCTCTCTTCCTCTCTAAAATAATAAATAAAATCCTTTAAAAAATTAAAAAATAAATTTCAAAGATGATAGGATTATCATGACTCAAAGAAATGCTGTGTTTCTCCTGCTATGGTCACACAGCTCACTGGTGGTCAGAGTTACTGAATTCTGCCTTTCTATCAGCTAGGTCATCAAGTAAAATGCTCCTCTACTACATCTAAAAATAGCTATGTATTACCATTTGGGGACAATAAGGACTGACAAAAAACACTCTTCTTGAAACCTAGAACTACAATAAAAATGTCATCAGAGATAATAAAATTATCTCTTTAAAAGGTTGAGTCATTCTGCACAACCCTGAAATTACACATTACTTGATTGTGTTTAAGTAAAATTTACCACAAAACAGTACCTGCTGAGAGCACTCCGTGGTTAATTCTTGGCATGGATAAAGGTGCCAGTTCAATCCAAAGCTGCCTATTGGGGTCATAAAGAGGGCACATACACCGCATTGCTGCTGTTGGTTTCCGTGACCTAAAATGATGAGCAGATTAGCAGTTACGGGTTTTATGTAGTTCTGCTATAAGAACTATGATTGGGTTTAGCATTCTAAAAAGTGTTTAAACCATTTTTACAAATCTAATGCTATTACTATTCTTTCAAGACTTAAAATTCTTGTTTATATAGAAACCTCTCTTCCCTTATACCACTTTTCAAACACACACCCGGACTTACACTCTTTCTTCTCCACCTACAGTCACAATGCACTCAGAATAGCCCCGGGGTTTGAAATTGGCCAGCATTGCCTCTCCTTGCTGCGGCTGGCTCAGTGGTATGTTGCTGCACTCTTTGACAATTTCCCGTACTAGTGGTTCATTCAGCATCTGCTCCCGTAAGTAGCTGGAGTCTAACCCTGAAACCCATAGTGCTGACATGACATCCTTCATGTGGACCTGCAGAAGAGGGTAGAAAGCATGGGGGAAACAGAGAAGGCAACACATAGCTTTTAGGATGTACATTTTCTGACTCATGGAAAACTAAAATTGTTAAAAGATTATCAAGAGGCAAGGTGTTAAGTCCCAGGGCTGCTTAAATATGTTTACTGGCCCCCTTCCTTTCTACCTCCCATAGTCTTGATTTTAAAAAAAAGTTTGATTTAAAAAGTCAGTTCATATTTGTATTTGATGTATCACTAAAAAGTTTCAAGCAGTTTTCTTTATACTCTACAGGGTCCCCATAGCAATAGGAAAATTTATGAGAACTTTACTATAATTTGCTTTATTTTACATATGGAATGTGCTGTGAATTAAGTCACATTTATAGAAACATTTATACAGTAATAGCTTGATACTATGTGGTAAATTAGATAATGAAGGTGTACCAAAATTAACATTACATGAAAAATATGGAAAAGCCAAAGTTCAAGAAAAATCCTGAGTACTATATAATAATTTCTTATGTAATTATTGTTAAAAATATCTATAAAACAGCCCTGGCTGGTGGCTCAGTGGAAAGGCACCAGCCTGCAAACCCAAAGGTTGCTGGTTCGATTCCCAGCCAAGGCACATAACCAGGTTGCAAGCCAGGTCTCCAGCCAGTTCCTCAACTGGAGGCAGGTGAAAGGCATCCATACATTGATGTTTCTCTCCCTTTCTTTCTCCCTCCCAACCCTTCTCTCTAAAAATAATAAAGTCTTAAAAAAAAAAATACAACATATGCATTAAAAAAAATCTGTAAAACGTTAATATGAATTAGTTTTCATGTTCCATCATTAAATTTGAACCAACTGACCATAGTATTCTACATACATAAGGTGTAACTCTTTAATGATTAGTTTTTCTTGGTTTTAAAATAGTCATTTTAAAGTAGACTCTTCTAAACTCAGAGTATTAAAAGACGATTGTCTGGGGGCTCGCAGACGGAGGAGCAGGCGTGTACACTTCGGAGGACTTCAAAATTATCTAAAAATACAGGTAGTTCTCACTGCCAGCCTTGATCTGCATTGGTCGGGTGGTTCAGTCGGTTGGAGCTCCTCCTGCGTCCCCCACCCCCAAATGAAAGATAATAATTTCATGCAGAGATCCAGGAAGTAAACAAAGTGCACCTCTAGACCGCAGAAGGTCACACCACTAAGACAGTAAGTCAAAGCAGACCAATCTAAGAAGCAGAAACAAACAAGAGCCACCTAAAATGGGGGGACAAAGAAAT
>PVIW01001949.1:79432-216390 GCA_004026585.1 Noctilio leporinus
ATTAAAAAGGAAAAAAAAAAAAAAAAAAAGAAACCCAGTAAGAACCAGGAGGAAATGAAGAATGCAATCAAAAGCAGGCAAGAGAAAGCAGAGGATCGGATTATCAAGCTGGAGGTCAATGTAGAAAAAAATTCCCAGGCAGTGCAACAAAATGAAAAAAGACTGAAAATGAATGAAGAGGTTTTAAGAGAGCTGCAGGACAACATGAAACGTAATAACATCCGTATCATAGGGATACCAGAAGGAGACGAGGAGGATCAAGGGATGGAAAACCTGTTTGAAACAGTAATGACAGAAAACTTCCCTAACTTGAGGAGAGAAAAAGTCATGCAAGTTCAGGAAGCACAGAGGGTCCCAAGGAAGATGAACCCAAACAGGCCCACTCCAAGACACATCATAATGAAAATGGCAAATTTCAAAGACGAGGAGAGAATCCTAAAAGCAGCAAGAGAGAAACAGCTAATAACATACAAGGGGGCTCCTATAAGGTTATCAGCTGATTTCTCAACAGTAACACAACAAGCTAGAAAGGAATGGCAAAAAACATTTCAAGCAATGAAAAGCAAAGGCCTGCAACCAAGAATACTCTACCCAGCAAGGCTGTCATTCAAAATGGAAGGTGAAATAAAGAGTTTCCCAGACAAAAGAAGTCTAAAAGAATACATCTCCACCAAACCAGCATTGCAAGAGATGCTAAAGGGTCTGCTTTAAAAAGATGGAGAAACAGATAGGAACACAGGTACAAAGGAAAAAATAGATAATGAATAAGTACCTATCAATATTAATCTTAAAGGTAAATGTATTAAATGTACCAATCAAAGTTGGATAAGAACCAACTTTAACTTATGAATGCTTTAGAATGATCTTGTTATAAATAGATTTTACTAAATAATGTATAGTTTTGTATATTGTACCTGCATTACTGCAGGTTAAGTTTTCTTAGATTGGAATTATTTCACAATATGGGAAAATCATGTTCTGGTAACTCAGAAAAATCAAATGCAGTTAAGGAAAAAGAAAAAAGAAAATGTGGATGTATATTACATAGAAGACATGCTATCTTTCTTATTCACTGTTACAAAATATGTGCTTATTTGTGGGTGTGTAATATATAGATTTTGTTAGCAATTTATGTTTTAAAGAGCAACCAAGTGGTTATGGATGTGTTATGAAATCAGTCAATCTTTAGGTTAGAAAAGAGTCTGAGAATGAAGACCAATTTGGATGGAAGTTGCAAACTACTAAACTATATGATTCATGTACATAGACAATATATATTCTCATATTAGCATGTAAATTAGATGAGATTCCTTTCAAATAGATTGCGGAAATACACATTTCTAGTTATGAAGGCCCCCAAACTGGGGATGTTTGGGAAAACGAATTAATGCTATAGTAAACTTTATTATTGAAATGTGAACATACCTAATCTCTACCTCAACGGACTCTTAAATAGTTCAGGGGTTAGTTTAGGACCACACAGGAAGTCAACCACAAGTTCAAAAAATAGCTAGAATACCATTATACAAAATTAGTTAAATCCTAGGGATTTTTTTTTTTACCTCAACTTAGTAGACATAATAATTTCTACTCTGGGGACCGGCTGAGCACTGCAAGTGCCATTATTTCTGAAGGCTTCAACTTGTAAAACACATGTAAAGGAAAAACAGAGGGTACTGAAAGAAGGAAGACCTGCACATGGCCTAAATAAATAAATAAATAAATCTACTATTTAAGATGGAAAATGCCAAAAAGAATAAGTTGTAGTTCCAGTGGCTTAAAATAAAGTTGAGTTACATTATTTGAGGAGGGAGGATCTGACTCAAAAATCAAATTCCTTTTTTATTATGGGTTTGGCACTGTCTCCAGGACAACTTTCATGAAAGTGAGTCCTGCAATACACCATTTCTGTGATATATTTCACAAAAATAGCATTCCATAGTAAAATCAGTATTAAAGAAGAAAAACTGCTTAATCTTGCTACAATATATCTAAAATACAATCATTTAACTGTAATAATTATATAAGTTATTGGCATATTTTAAATTTTTTGTAATAACTCTTCAAAGTCCAGTATGTACTTTAAATATGTGTAAAAATAATGTATTTTAATAAATGTACTTTTGCATGTGAAAACAAAAAAAGATGATAGTCTGCACAGCATCACATTCAGATTAACCAAAGGATGAAAAACGGCCTTGTTTTCCCAGCAGTGAGTTGACCTTAGCATCCTCATCACTTTATGGCAAGAAGAGGGTCAGGGAGAAGCCAGTGATGGTGGTCTCAGTGAATGGTAGTAAGCTGGAAACTGTTCTG
This sequence comes from Noctilio leporinus, assembly GCA_004026585.1. Lineage (NCBI taxonomy): Eukaryota > Metazoa > Chordata > Mammalia > Chiroptera > Noctilionidae > Noctilio > Noctilio leporinus. The sequence continues at coordinate 81,749 of PVIW01001949.1, forward strand.
TCTCCTTTCCTAATTACTCAACTAATGTGAAAAATAGAACATTAACTCTATAACCATACTGAGATTACAAGCATAGCTCCTGTAGAATTAAAAAAATTACAAGATAGCACTGTCTCAGTGGATTGAGTGCCAGCCTATGAACCAAGGGGTTACCAGTTCAATTCCCAGTTGGGGCACATGGCTGGGTCATGGGGCCAGGTCTCCATTTTGGGGTGTGCGAGAGGCAACCACACACTGATGTTTCTCACCCTCTATTTCTCCCTCGCCCTCTCTCTAAAAATAAATAAAAATCATTAAAAAAATAAAAAGTACAATATAATAGTTACCAAGAACAATTAGCAATGCAATTACACATTTCAAAGACTACTCTAAAACCTAATAGATCTTTAATTTTGAATATAGTCATTGAAGCTAGTATCTGATTTATAAGTAGTGGACTTAAAACCCCGTAATTCTGCGCCCTCCCCCAATGTATTAACAGTTTTGATCTAAAGCCTGATATTCTCCAAGACCCTTCCTTCCCAGGCTGTCACTCCCAGAATTTTCCTACTTGAAGCTGCATTGTCATGAAAACTCCAGAGTGTTCGGTTTTCTCCCTAGTGGTGTCATCACTCCAGGGAGAGCCCACAACCCCATGCCTCACTCTGATGCTTCCATCAGAGTTGCTATGGGGTTAGCCCAAGGATGTAGGAAGGATGGCTGATGAAAACAAGAATGGGGACACTACATTTCTATGATGTCCAACTTGAGCCTGAAATTAATTTTCCCATGAAAAACAACACAAAAAGGATATTGTGCTCTTTATAAAGTATTTATGTTTTATGCTATACTGAATTGCAAGGGCTTTTGTAGACTAGTCTGAAATATCAACTACTTCAGTGATCCTATGGGAAGATGTTTTACAGATATCTTTTATTTATTGTAAGATTTTATTCACTTATCTTTAGAAGAGAGGGGAAGGGAGAGAGAAAGAGAAGGCAAGAAACATCGATCGGTTGCCTCTTGCATGCGCCCCAACCAGGGACTGGTCTGCAACTCAGGCATGTGCCTCAGCTGGGAATTGAAACCGACTTTTCTCATCTTGTGGGATGATACCCAACCAACTGAATCACACGGGTAAGGGCTACAGATATCTTTTAGATCATAATTCTGCAAGTCTTTCATGTTGAAGGAGAAAGAGAAGACACTGATAATTCATATTAAAAACACCTAAATCAATGAAATAAGTGAAAAATCAAAGATAGATCATGTTTTAAACTACATGTACCTTTCTTATTTCTGTATCATGTGCTATCCATCGAATTACTGCCTCAAACACGTATCTTTCATTGCCAACATTTAACTTCTCAAGAGAAATCACTTCTTTAAGCTTCTGAGGACTCAGTTCTAGGAATTCTTCTGTGCTGCTGACATCTCGGAAGTGCGTCTCCAGGTATTCCGTCGCAAGGTAATGAACATGGTGCAGGCAGTAATGAAGTGCAAAGTCACGGATCCCAATGCAATTCTCAGCAGCAATGCAGCCTTCTAAAAACTCACAGCATAGGGTTTTAAGATCTGTCAGCAGGAGCAGGTCCGCTGCCTGCACAACATCTTGGATAGTATCTTCGTTTAGCCGGATCTGTGAGAATATCATAAATATTTTATACTTGAATGTATATATTTAAAACCCAAACCATGAATCTATTAGGCAGAACCGCATGAAAGCTCCATTTTCATAGGTCAAAGATGATCATATATTGGTAATTTCAAATGGTTTAGTTTAACATAGTACTTGTTTTCAAGAAGAGTTTGAGGGTCCCAAGGATCCTCTGAACAACATAAGCAATGTGCGCTGGTTAACTTTCCCTAAAGCGTCCCTTCCTTTACCAATGTTAACTACCAATAACTCTTCCAGGCCAACTGTCCACTTCTATACTTAATTTAGAGGAAAAACCTGAATGACTGAAATGCTCGGGAAATTGGAAGTTTTGTATTCTATGGTAAACCGAAGGTAATTTCCTTAAACACTAGCACCAGAATTGTGGAAAATCTTGCCTTCACTGCAGTAAGTTTATTCCTTTGCCAAATGGAGTGCCAAAATGCACGCTCCTTGAAGAAAGGGGGTAAACACCATCTCAAATGCCTTATCTAAACACCAAATGCCATACTCAGCATGGTGCACAGATACAATCTGGTTCCAAAGCTACTTTCTAGAAAGAATCCTGAATAAAAGATTTAAAAAATCATTTTGAACATTTACTTTTCCTTTTTCTTCAGTTTTCTGACTGATGCTTCTTCATCCACCCACTAGACAGTTTTCCTGTTCTATAGTGAAGAGAATGTAAAGAAAAATATTGCCATGATCCCAAGAGGCGCAGACTCTCCCAAGAGCAGGTATTTGTCCTCCGTTTGGAAATGTGATCGAGAGGTTTCAGTCAGGTACAGCAAGAAATATTTGACTACATTTTTTACATTGTGGACCACAGATATATTACCTTAGAAAATGAACAATAAAAGTAGAAAGAGGCATATGCCATAAACTACAAGTATGGAGAAATTTTCCTGTTTCATAACATTAAATTTAGTCACAAGACAGTGAGTGGATAGCTGCAGGCTATTCAAATGCAGGCATGTTAAAAAAAAAAAAAAAAACCCACTAAATTCCAGCTCAATAAAACTAAACCACCAAACCAGGAGTTTGCTATAACTTACCTTGCAACTATGATTTTAAAACCACAATTAATTTAAATTGGGAACAAAATCTGTAAATAAGGTTTCAAGTTTCAAATCTAAGCCTTAACATGAATTAACTGTTATTGGCTTTTACTAGTTATCACTGCTGCTGACTCGATTTTACAAGTTAGATAAGAGGTTGGTCCTAAGCCTGGTTTTGTGAGGCTACAGAGTACCTCTAATATTTAAAGAGCGGCCCCAGAACTAATTTAAATTCATGTCTCTTTTAACGATCATACAACACGTAACCTTACATCCATACACCCACCACCTAGTATTTAAAGAGATAACATCATGAAACTAAACCAAAAACTTCATAAAGGATGACGATTACCAAGTCTGACTCTAGACAGAACGAATGTACCTGGAGAAAGTAGGTTTCTAAGCAGAATACTTAGAAACATGTAGAAGGCACAGCTTTCATGAAAAGGAAAAGTAACATTAAGATGAAGCAGGAATAAAGAAGAGAGTAAAAAACAAGCTCTCAAAAAGTCAAGATAAAACATATCCTCACTAACTTCTTCTCATTACAAGCCATAAGATTTTTCACACGTAAAATTTTCCTTGTGAGTCTTCATGCTATACTTTAAGTCACATAATGGCAGTTGGGAGGTTGGAGAAGGGCAAAGAGAAAGAAGTCTGATCACATCACTTTCCTCCCCAGATTTCATTACATCCTGAGAAATATAAGTAGGTAAAGGGAACAAAGGGAAATAAAAAAAAATGGGGGTGGTACAGGGATGCTGGTCCTGCTGAGTAACAGAACCAAGGCATCATAAATACAAGGCAGGTGCCTGCCATTTGTGTGAGACTAGAACTCTTTATTTCTGCAAAAGAATCCTCCCTGCCCATTTCCATGCTTTGGGGACAGCATGAGGTCCTTAATAGAATCAGTAAAAAGTAAAATTAGAATTGTTTGTTGGAAAACAGTAAGACAGCAGTGAACAAAACATCCCACGTTCCTTGTATCTCATGCTAGAAGGTGGAGCTCAGGATGGTAAAATCAGAAATGGGACTGAGGAAGATCTTACTTAGTCTGCCTTTCAGTAAACAGCAGAGCCCTGAAAGAATACAGTGGGTACTGTTAACAGGAGATGCCAGCCAAGCACATGATGACAGAAGGTGAAGATGAAGTGTTACATGGTCATAGAATGGATGAAAGGAGACCCTCACCCTGAGCTTGAGAAGCCTTTACTTAGTCTTCCTTCCTTTGTGTCTCATCATACCTGCCCACTGAAGATGTAATCCAGGATCTCTCTCATAACCATTACCGATATCCCTTCAAGTTCAATCTTATAGGTTGATCCATCATCTTTTGGAGGGTTATAGTTTAACTTTGTCCTAAGAAAGGGAAAAAAAATGTAAAATTTCTATGAAAAAACAAACTGGTGTAAGTTTTAATGTACGAAGTATTCTATAAAGTATATGATAATTATCAGTATATGAACCCCACCTAGAAAATTCAGTTTGTTAACTGTAGGTTAATATGTTGGGTTTTTTTCTTTTTTAAAATAACTTTCAACTTCTAAACATTTGTTCAGATCTCAGAATGCTAATTCTTAAACAGACAGGCAGACAACCAAGAACTAAGATCCATGTGGACAAGGATCTCTGCTTCACCTTGGAAACCTTAGGTATTTCGGCTTATTTTTTCATGTCCTTATTATTCAATTATTTTCAATAATATAACAAGGACCTCACAAACCTACTAACCAAAACAAAAGCTACAACTGGGATAATAACTTGCTTCTAACTAGTGGTCCTCCTCACCAATCCATTCCTCTGCTTCCCCCATCTAAAGTAACTATTACCCTAAATTCTATGTTCAATTTTTCATTATTGTATCCATTCAAAATATGTACAAACTATTGTGCTCATGAAATATGTATATATGAACATATGTATATGTACACACATATATATATGATATACATAAATGTTTAAGTTATTTTTAGTTTTATAAAGGAGTTTATGCTATTGTAATCTTTTGGGACTTTTTTTTTTCCATTTAATATTATTTCACTAAGAGTCATTTATATTGCTGCATATCACACTAGGTCTTTGTTCTTTCTGCTGTATAACATCCTACTTCTTGTCGATGGGCCTCTGGGCCATTCCCAGGTTTTCGGTACTATGAACAGTACTGCTATGACTATTCTCATACATGTCTCCTTTTGTATTAGGGAAAACAAATTTTCCTTGGTTGTACCCCTGGGAGTACAATTATGCTAAAATATTCTCCAAAGCATGAGATGATTCTAAATTACTCTCCAAAGCAGTCAGAGCAGTTTACAGCCTCATCTGGTACATGTAAGAGAATCTGTGTATCCACAAACTCTATAACATTTGAATCTGTCATACTTCCTAAATTCTGCCAATCTAGTGAGTGAAATATGGTTTCTTAATCATGTTGTGATCTGCATTTCCTTCATGATCCAGACACTAAACATCTCTTCATAAGTTTGCAGTTTCAAGGGTTTCCTCTTCAGTGAAATACATGTTTCAGTCCAAGTTTTTTCTTCAGTTTTTTTATTGAGTTCATTGTCATCCTCATACTGAGGTGGAGAAATTATCTATTATATTGTTAATATTAATCCTTTGGCACACTTGACACTTTTCGTAACGTGATGAACAATTTGAAGAATTAATTTTCACCCTGGCTGGTGGCACAGTGGATTAGGCGCCTGCCTGCAAACCCAAAGGTCGCTGGTTCTATCCCCAGCCAGGCACAATAACCAGGTTGTAAGCTAGGTCTCCAGCCAGGTCCGTAGCTGGAGGAAAGTGAAAGGCAACCATACATTGATGCTCCTCTCCCTCTCTCTGGAAATAATAAATAAAATCTTTAAAAAAATGAAAAAAAATAGAATAATTTTCCATGGTCAATGCTGTTTATGTCTTGTTTAAGGACTGGTACTTTACCCAAAGCCTAAAAGATACTCCTAATTTGGCAAAGGAAAGCTAAAACACGGCCTAAATTGTTTAAGATCCTCCCCTAACCCTGCCCCCAAGGATCTGAATTGGTAGTATGGAGAAACTGTAGAAAGAGGAATAAAAGATGAGCTAAAAATAGAAGAATGGGTTGACAAAGTGTTAAGAAACAGCTGAATTGCCAGATCCTTCTCCCATACATATACGCAAACATCCTGCACAGTTAGCTCTCCCCAGCTATAGTGGGAGATATGTGATTTATATTCTAAGTATAAAACTGCAGGTGGGTCTCCAGACAGAGCGTATCAGCCACATTTGAGGGTAGGTGTAACTGTACCAAAAACTGAATTAAGAGCGTGTTTACATACTGAATGCTGGCTGAGACTATCAGTCTTTTCCTTTTTTTCCCCCTCAAGTTTTCTTCTAAAAACGATGAAAGCCAGAGACCTATATCCTCCATGCTAAAAACTAGAATTCTCTTTTGTAGGATTTGATCAGCCCAAAAGGAAAGACCTAAAAAATATGGACATAGATTAGCCCCCAAGAAAATGTCCTAGCTTGATTTGATCATGCAACAGTAAAACCCATAGTCAATGAGGCTAACTTACAGGCCCTGAGCTGCCAATACATTTTGGAGCAGCACTTCTGAAACTCCTTCATGTCACACCACTTGTAAGAAATGTAAGGTTGCTCTTAGGTAGACAGAGGAGGCTGTGTGCAGACCAGGGGCGGACAGAGGGCCCAGCCTCTCCAGGTGCTGCCCAGACACTAGGGCTAACGCTGTTGCTATCTTCACATACCTGCAACATCCTTTTTTGGGCACACTGGCTAAGAAAGTCTGCTTCAAAGCCTTACTCTTAAAATTGAGCAAACAGAACTCAATTGATGTCTTAGAAAGAACAACAGAAACATAATCCAGCAGAAAAAAGAAAGAAGTCAAGATTATGCAAAATGAAAAAACAAGGAAAAGAAAAGAAAACCTCTCATTAATATTCATAGAGAAGAAAGGGGATACTGTGCTCACGTAAGAAGAATGGGATGCTATAAAACAAGGAACAGTCAGAAGCTAACAAAAATATTTTAAGGATGATAAAAAACTGAATGTCAAAATAAAAGATTGCATAATTTTCTCAGAAAAGAAAGCAGAGAGACAAAGGTAACACATAGGAAGATGGGTTAAGAAAATGAAAAGATTTAGTCCAGAAGGCTGAACATCTGAAAAACAGGGATGCCCTGCAAAGAAGAAAATATTCTCAAGTCAGTACTCTAAACAATGGAGGAAATAGGCCCATTTCCAGGGCATACCATGACAATAACCTCAGAATACTGGAAACAAAAAAAAATTCTTACAAACCTCCAGAAAGAAAAACAGGTTCCACAGGAGATAGGAATCAGAATGACTTCATACTTTTAAACGGAAGTTAAACAACAATGGGGAAATCAAAATTCTAAAGGAAAATATTTCCAACCAAGATTTTAATAATCAGCCAAATACCAATCAAATGTCAACACAGAATAGAAATTTTTTAGTGTACCTGGTCTCAAAAACAATTGATCCTCAATGCAACCTTTCTAAGAATGATGCTGGGAGACATGCCCCAACAAACAAAACACTGCATCAAGAATGATCCTGGATACTAAACCAGGAATAAAGGACGATGTTAGGGTAATAGCAATGTACACCAGTTGAAGGAAGCCAGTCAAAGACCTTGAAAGACCTTGAAGATGGAATTGATGTAACATTTAATGATCTGAAGGTATAAAGAGAAAGAATATTCAGATAACTTTGCTTCCTCCCTATATTTCACATCTGCTATTCCTGCCTCTATAGTGAATAGTTTTACTCAAAATGTATTTCATTTTATCTTGCTACATCCTAGCTTTATCTATATGCCTAACACTTTTATTAGAAGTGAAAACAATTTTTTGCAGTCAATTCTCAATCAAGAGAGAAAAACACTATTAGTAGTGGGAATAATACCTAAAACATTAGTATCTAGCTTTGAAATGCCTCATACACTATTTTGGCAGCACACACGTCTTCTAAGTAATATTTCATTTGGGCTGTCATAACTTCATCATTTGTCACTGTGCTGGTTATCAATATACCAATTCTCAGGTCCAACTTCATCCTTTTTGCAGGCTCTGAAAACAGATCTGAGCCTTTTAAAAGAATTAACCTTTGTCAACTGGCAGTGTTAGGGTTTTTAGTAGAGGGAGCTGGGAAGACACTGAAGGAGGAGAGAGTTCTACTTCCAGGTTCTGGTACAGCTGCTCGCAGGTACCTAAGACAGGACACCCCTGCACTCAGCACCAGGCTCCCGCGGTACACAGCTGCCAGCTGCCGTTCTCCCCAGATTCCCTTTCAGGCAGTTTTGTAGCAGAGAGTTTCTGGTGAGATACTGCTCCACGAACAGCCTTCTTAGGCACCTTAAAGGACATACCCTGGAGGGCTGATTTAAAGTGGCTGCTCTACCCAATAAAGTCTGGATCTCAGCCCTGGGGTGGGTGGCTGCTTCTTGTATCAGCAATTCCTGTATTTTTTAGTTTTCTTTACTTGTTATTAGTCAATCCCTCATTACTCCAGTCTCCAGTCATAGTTAATAATTCTTTACATTAAACTTTCTTTAAGTTACTGTGTGGTTTAAAGGCTCCAAAATGTGTTCAGACAGAGGGGCCCCAACCTAGAAGTGGAGTTGTCTGTATGTTCAAGTAGTTCACGTCCAGCAAGAGCTGGCTGCGCCTGGCCCGCCAGTGGGCTGTGGGTGGCGGTGGGGGGAGGGCGCCTAGGCTGGAAAGCAAAGTGGTTACAAGGAGACCATTCACTGTTGCCCCTTTTTATGTTTGAATCATATGACTTTATTGTTTTGTTTTTTTAAAGACGGCTAGGCTATACTGTCATTGTTTTACAATGGAAAAGGATCCCTTTTATAGACTCAAGTTTTCTCTGAGCAGAGTGTTAGAAATGGCAAAGAGGACAGAAAAAGAGATTCCTTTTGAGTACTGACTTCAAACTTCTATAAAACCTGATGCTTTTCAAAGCCTGTGAAAATCACTGCCTAAAATCTCTAAACATCTGAAGGTAAAATTATGACACTTATCAGAATTATGGTTTAAATGCAGACCTTTATGCCTGCTCTTAAACGTTCCCATTTTTCTCTCCTGCTTTTGACCTTCACACCAGTACCATCTGTGCGCATCTGATTTTTACCCATGTTCTATGTTCTAAAGACTACAGGGGGTTAGGGGCACCGAACCCCCACCCGCCAAAGCTCAACATCTGCACATGACGTTTGATTGCCCCCAAACTTAATGAGTAATGGCCTACTGTTGACAGGAAGCTTTACCAGTAACATAAACAGTTCATTAACACACATTTTGCATGTTTTATGTATTATATATTATATTTGTGAGAAAAGAAAATGTTAAGAAGGAAAAGAAAATACATTTGTAGTACTGTATGTACTTATAAATCCACATGTAAGTGGACCCATGAGGTTCAAACTGGTATTGCTCAGGGGTCAGCTGCAATTCAAATACTGGCTCTACAAAGGTTCTCCACGTCACTCCATCTTGCCACAGGAGGCACCTCCACTCTTACCTCCCTAAAGGTGAAAATAATCTCCCCAGTTACAAATTTCCTGGTATTTGATAATATGGGTTCATCATTTTTTATTGTGGTACTTATGTAAATATCCCCTTTCCTATCTCCTTTACAAAACTTTAAATTCCTAGAGACTGGAGTCCTCTTTATCACTATAACCTTAAACCCTAGCCTGGCAGTTTACAAAGAACAGATGCTCAATGATTATTTGTAAAAGAAACTTTTGAATTGGTAGCAGTCTCAAAATATCTGAAGTGCTGTCCTATGAGACGATTTCACTGCACAACCTCAGATACAGTGCAACAGAACTGGAATCCATATGAGGAGCAACTTTCTAATTTCATCCGTCCAATGCTGAAAGGATTGAAGCACTGGCTTCTCAAATGGTAAATTTCACATGACTTATCTTGGGATCTTGTCAAATACAGGTTGGGATGCGCAAAGTCTGTGGCTGGGGCCTGAGTCCCTGCATTTGTAACAAGCTCTCAGATGATGCAGAAGCTGCTGGTCCACATAACACTCTGAAGCAGGGGGTTAATCAGTGCTTCTCCAGTTATCCATGGTATGTTTTTGTATTTCTAACCCTTCCCGGATGAATATTTTGAAAGTTGCTAAGACAGCAGATCTTAAAAATTCTCATCGCAAGAAAAGAAAATGCTGTAACTATGTATGGTTATGGATGTTAACTTGACTTATTGTGGTGATCATGTCCTAACATATACAAACATCAAATCATTGTTGTACAGCTGAAACTAATGTACTATGTCAATTATACCTCAATAAAAATGAATTATTAGAAAAATGAAATTAAAGACAAAATACAAGCTTCAATTACTTTATGATTAGATTCATCAGACATAAAATTGCTCTGTCAAATTGCTACAAAAGTTCCTGAACTTTTACTCTCATGTGTGTATGTATATGATCCTGAACAAGGAACAATTCACAAATCACCTATCTGCAGATGACAGCTTAGCAGGCCAGATGAGCATGTCTGTGAATATAGTGAAAGGTGCGCTTTAGTCTTTTCTAATCTTAGAGGGTAAGAGTCACTCAGCTGTACTGTAAGAGTCTTGGTTCATACCTACTGTTATTTATAGATACTTCCTTCTTTCATTTCTTAGTCACCATCCCTTTCTCAATTAGTAACCTCATAAACTTGTGTTATCATCCTCCCTTTTGTTCACTTCTTTCCCAACTCCCCAACAAAATCTCTATATCCCTTTTGTTTTTGTTTCATTGTTTTATATTTCTTTCCTTCAGTGAATACTCTTATTTTATAAGCTAATTTTTCCAATATGTACCAATTATCTATCCTTAGCACTACTCCAGCCTAACACCTTCTCTCCACAGCTTTCCCCTCTTTATCTAGAATTTTCTCATCTTGCACATCATCGCTAAGCCTGAGCCAGGCATAACAGAATTCAAAGAACTGGTCTGAGTTCATTAATTTTTTTTTAAAAAAGCTAAGCAGAACGATTAATAACTGACAGTTTCTAAAGTTAGAAAGAAGGTAACAGAAGGTAAATCAATTGTTCTTTTCTGTTTTCCATCTCTGTTCCAGGAAGCTATAAGGTCATATGTAAATATCACCATATCTTTTTTTCTATTATTATATGACTGTCAATTTACAAACTCTCTCCCAGAAAATGCAGCCATTTAAAAAGAACACTTTGAGGCCCTGGCTGGTGGCACAGTGGATAGGCACCAGCCTGCAAACCCAAAGGTCGCTGGTTCTATTCCCAGTCAGGGCGCATAACCAGGTTGCAAGCCAGGTCTCCAGTCAGGTCTGTGGCTGGAGGCAGGTGAAAGGCAACCATACACTGATGTCTCTCTCCCTCTCTTCCCCTCTCTTTGGAAATAATAAATAAAATCTATTTAAAAATTAAAAAATAAAAATATCACTCTCTGAAATAAAAATAACACTCTCTGAAAAAAAAAGAAATAATTGGATGTATGTTAAAATTGGGCCTCGGGTATTTAGATATAAATATCCATGCCTATCACATTCTTCCCCAGTTTTCTGTTTCTAGGGCAAGGCGCTTCCCCTCTCTGCCCGTTTTCTCATTTGTAAAAAGAAAAGGTTAAATAAGGTGAACGGAGAACTCTCCCCTCCCTGTACGTTTCCGGATTGACCTGCTGAAACAGGACAAAGAGACTTATTGCAGGGACTCTGCTCAAGAGACATTTCCTGTTGAGTCTTAAGAGGACAGAGTCCAGCCAACTCTGCCAGGTATCTAGGGTTTATGCCTTCTATGGGTCATGCAGTATAGGCTTATTTCTTCTCCAATCACTTATCCGCCAGGCAACTATTTATTTTCTATTAAACAGAAGTGAAACAAAATTGATTTTTTTTCCTTGACAACATTAAAAAGGGGTTTTATAAGAAAAAAAGTTGTAGGCTACTAGCTAATAAAGAAGCTTGTATTCAAAGTTTTACATCCATGACCAAGGCCCGCAACCTTTAAACACATGTAATAGAGCTAAAGCACTCTGTTACGTGGATGTATAGTCCTCTATCATTGGCTTCTAACTGCTGAAAAAGTTCAATGGGTCTCAATGCCAAACAAACCAGAGAATCAGGCTTGGTTCTTCCTCTTCCAAGAATCATTTTAGACATGACTGAATTGGATTTGATTTAGCAGTGACAAAGAATAAGTCAAGTGACTTTTCTTTCCCTCTGACGCAAAAGCTTGTCTCCAATAAAAGCAAGGAAACATGATCAAATAGAATGCAGGAGAAAGTAGCATTCAAGAAGTCAGGTTTACAGATATTCTGGAGTGATTCATGGCATTACTCAAACACTTTCAACTGATTCCTATCACCTCAAACTACGCAGCTCCCAAGAGCAGGCTCGTTGAGACATCTGAAGGGGGGCTTGGGCGTACCACTCCATTTGCCCACTCAGGCCAAACTAATAATTTCATGTGGGGAGTCTGTTTTACAGATGCCCCTGCCCCACTTTGTCTTCATGAGCTCCTAAAGGACCACATCAAAAAATGATCTTCATGGAAGAGGATTTTTGGGGCAGTGACACTACTGTGTATAACATGATGGTGGCTACACGTCATGATATGTTTATCTAAACCCACAAATTGTACACCACCGAGAATGAACCCTAATATAATCTAGAACTTTGGGTGAGTGATGTGTCAGTGCAAATTTATCAGGGTGGAGAATGTGGATAATGGGGGAGGCTATGCATGTGAGGGCTGGGGTATGTGGGAAATCTCTGTGCCTTCCTTTCAATTTGCCTGTGAACCTTAGACTGATCTAAAAATAAACTCTATTTTAAAAAGTTATTTCTTTAAGTCTCCATTCAACTTAATGAAATATAAATTTGCAGGTAATATTTCTAACAGATGGCATCTTTTCATGACAAGGCTTTTACGGCCTGCTTTTCCATCTATCTCATGGTTCCTGCCACTCCCATTGACATGGAAGAGTATTTGCACAGGTGTCTGAGACATAATCAGGGGGCCCACAGCAAGCCCCTAGGCATATGGTGGGATATGAACCAGGTGTCACAGACTGTCTTCTAGGCCTCCCACCACACCTTGATCTACACGGACTAATCACTGAGGCATTCCTCCTACAGACCCAACCAAAGTCAGAAGAGCAGTGAGAGGAAACAAGACAGCACAGCTATGATGCTGCCTGACCTGTCTGTCACTGCCACAAGCCTACACTCAGGTCAGGAGGTGGTCAAAACAAACAAAACTGGGCCATGTTCCTATCACAACTCTAAGAGCTGGACTTTATTATAAGAGTGGCATTCTAATGGAAATTCAATATGGTTGCTTTTCCTTTAATTTCCCTCTCTTAGTTTCTCTGTCTCCAATTCCTTTTACCTAGAGAGATTACGGTTTTCACTTGTTTACCACCAAAACGTTTTTCTCATATAAATCCTGGAATGACTCATAAGTTGAATGAGTTTTAAGAGAAGCTCCCCAACCTGGCTTCCCAAAATCTTCTGGAAGCTTTTCTAAATCTTTGGGCCCCATCCCAGACCAACTAAGTCAGGTCCAAGATTGTGCATATTTAAACAGTTTCCCAGCTGATTCTGATACAGTGCCTCCTTTCAGAATAGCCTAGTTTAACCCTTCAATGATTTCAGGTCTCCACTCCGGTAACTCCTTCAAAGAGCAGCCAGGTACTATGCTATCTAAAATAACACCTACACTCCCTTCCCTGCTTTATTCTTCATAGAATTTATCGCCACCCAAGAAACTGCATTTGTTTAATGTCAATGTCCATGAAAACAGGGACTTTGATTTGTTTACTGCTCCATGCCCATATCTCATACACTGTCTGGTACCTGAGAAATACGTACAGCCTTGATAACACGTAGCCAGGTCCGGGACCAGCGAGTGTTAACACTGACAGTTACTGAACCAAAGTGGCCCTCACATAAATGAGCACACCTGTTTAGAAATGGCATTGGCCAGCAGAACAGTTGTGAGATTCCTGACACTGTGTCCCACTGGTTTGCCCACACTGGCCAGGGTGCTGCTCTCCCACAGTGCCCCATCCAGGGTGTGCTGTATAGTCAGCAATTCAAGAACTGAATGAGAAACGCTCCACTACTGCAAAGCCACCCAAATGCCCATGATGCACTAATCCATCTGTGTGCTGAGGCTACCTGGACTCTAAGGCTGGCTGCAGAGGCGGCCTGTAGTTGTGAATGAGCCTCACTGTCCCGTGTATCATCTCACTCTGCTTCGGGGCCATCTACTCACCATTGCTGTTGCACTGCACAGGAAAACTGGGAATGACCAAGTGATGAGAAAAGGCAAGATTAGGAAAGGTTTCGGGAAAATCAAGGATTTAGTGTCTTTTAGGTGTCATTACCCTCATGGTAATGAAGCTGAAGCAGAGCTGCTTTACCACAGATGATACAGAATCAACTCCAAAGAGACCACAGCCTTATTCTTCCCTGACAATTCGACACAAAAGGATTCATAAAAAGGCTTCCATTTTCCTCTTGATAGCACAACAACATCATTCTGAAGATGAAATACAACACTTTGCATTTTGATTTGTTCCGAATAACCATGTCCAAATACATCAATATGTGGAAGAAATATGAGAACAGAAAGCATATCCTTCTGTTTTTTGAACAAAGGGGAGTTTATTGGAGGGAAATAAACGTGTTTTGAAGAGAGAACATGGAAAGTGCAAACTCCATCTTAAGCAGGGGAAGAGTTCAAGGAAACTTCCGTGGTTTGTATGTGTGTTTGGGGACAGGGAAGGAGGGAGGAACAACAGTGTGCACAGAATTTCAAAGGGACTGTGGACACGCACACCTACAAGTGACATTAATTACAACTGGCAGCAGCACAGCGATCCCTGGAGGAAAAGAGACAAAGTGTGACCAACCAACACCACCGCAGTGTCAGACAGATGACTTTGTTTTGTACAGCGAGCCCCCTCACTCTTCTAGGCATCGTATTAACACATTGTTGACCAGCAATTTTGTACAAGAGCTAATGCAAGTGCAAGCACGCATTAATTTGTTATCGGTCAACAACATCTGGGCTTGAAAACACAAGCTTTTTTCATGACTGGTCAACACTGTGTTAAGTACTAGGGATGGCCTCAGAAATTGGACCTCAACTAGTATCCCTTAGGAACTGATAGGCCATCACTTCTAATCATGGGTTTCACATCAGTAAGATGAAATGTTGCAGCTATTTCTAGTAGCATTCCGTTCCATGACCTAGTGTCTGTATGTTCCACAATAATTCTCTGTCCAGCCTGCTGAAAGCCTAATCCTCCCCACGATATCCCCATCTCAGGGAATGGTACTATTTTCTGCCCAGCTGTTTAAGCTTAAAATTTAGGAGTTCAACTAACAAACAGCAGAAGGAATGATTGAGTTCCAAAGTCTAAGCAGATGCTAAAACTACCAAGAGCGAGTTGATGAGGGGTGGAATATAGGCATGCTTCAAAGATACTGCATTTTTCTACAAAATGAAGGTAAGATCCTCCATCAGCAAAATGAGTATCACTCTCTGAAGGCTTGGATGCTGGTTAGCAAAAAAATTCTTAGGAAAAAATTATTTTTAATCAAGGTATATACATTAGACATACTACTACTGCACACTTATTGGACTACAGTATACTGTAAACACAACTTTCATGTGCATTGGGAAACCAAAAAAATCTGCATGACTCGTATTGTTGAGACATCACCAAACCTGCAATACTTCTGAGGTATGTGTGTACTCACATAAAAGTATCGCCTCAGAACTCACACATTAATTATGAAGAGAAAAACAGTGGATTAATCTGGTGAGCACCATCTTTACCTATGTGATTGAACATCACCAATGTTGAGAAGAAATAACACCATGGGCCCCAGAGGACACAATATCACTTCTATGGGATTCTTACCAAAGTGCATACATAACCCCAACCTAATGGTGAGGGCTGGAAAAGGTGTCACAGAGGTGGTGCCTGACCTGGGTCTCAGCAGAGTATTTTACAGGCATATTTAGAGCATCTTACAGTAAGTACATCAAGAAAGCAATGAAGTGAAGGGCAGCACATTCAAGGAATGACAGAACACAAGTAGCGTAGGACAGCAGAAATAATTTACAGGAGGGGAGCAGTGGGAATGGGCCACTGCCTCCTGCAGGGCCTGCGTACCATGCACATGAGTTAGGACTTCACCTTGAGGGAAATGAGGAGTTTCTTTTAAATCTTTTGATTTTGAAGTCATTTTAGACTTTAAAGTTTTAAAGAATTATAGAGTTCCTGTATGTTCTCATCTAGCATCTACTAATATTAATAGCTTAAAAAATCTTAAATAGTACAATTATCAACACTAAGAAATGAAGATTGGTGCAATACTATTAAATAAACTACAGACTTCATTAAAATTTCACTGGTTTTCCCCATAATGTCCTTTTTCTGCTCTGGGATCCAATCTAGGGTTTTAAACTGCCTTTAGTTGTTGTGTCTCTAAGGTCTGACAGTTCCTCAACCTTACTTCATCTTTCAAGACCACGACACTTTGGTGAGTACTGGTCACCTATTTTGTCCCTCAACTTGAGTTTAATTTCTTATGATTAGACTGGGCTGATGCATTTTAGGCAGAAACAATACGCATCACATCAGGGAGACCATGATGTCAATATGCAGTATTACCGGTGATGTTACCTTGACCTCAACTAGTGTCCCCTAGTTGACCACTCATCTATGGTGATGTCTATTGGGTTTCTCCACTACAAAGTTCAAATTACTGTTTTCCCTTTTGTTAAAAATAAATATACTTGAAGAGATAACCTGAGAACATACAAATATCCTTTTCCTCTTTATACTCTGGCCTACTAATTTTAGTATCCACTGGTGGATGTTGCTTGCAACAATTATATACATATAATTAAAGAATAATTTTCTATTCTCTTATTCCCTCTACATTTATTAAATGTAATTCTTCTGGAAGGAAGAGCTGTCTCTTTAACCCCATTATTTCTGTTTTCATCCTTCATTAAGTCATCCCTACACATATGGGTGTTTATTTTACTCTACAGATTATAATGCAATGTTATTGACACTCCTTTTCTTGCTCAAATTACTGTAAGTTTAGCCATTGAGAGTTCTTTCATAATGGCTCCTATCTTTTTTCAAAAAGCCTCAATCTTCTCTACAGCACCTCCTGACTCCCTGGCATAAATACTCTAGGCTTGTGGTGTATTTTGCCTGCCACAGTGCCTAAGTCAATCACATCATCAAAGACATTAGAGTTTGTTTTTGTTTTTTGACATTAGAGTTTTAAACATGATACAATTATATTCTCAAAAAATCATTCTGGCAGCAGCAGTGGAGGCAGACAGACCAGTAAGAGATCCTATCACAACTGAGAACTAATAAAAGCTAGAACATGAGCAGTGGTGATGGTGAAGAGGAGACGATTCCACAGAGCTGAGAGATTGAGTGATAGGTCTCAGCACCAACGAGACACTGAAGAGTGAAGGAGGAACTGGCATCCCGAGACCTCCCATGTTTCTTCTGGGGATTCTTGTAGCACGTTACACCCTGCAGAGTAAATGGACAACCTACTTGGGGGCAGAGAGAGCTGGGCCTGAGTTTGGGGTGACCATGCAGCAAGCTTTCAGATATACAGGCCTGGAGTTCGGAACAAGGTTGAGGCAGAGGCATCTTTGGAGTGTATGAGACTGTCACACACAGAACAGAGGAGGGTAGAATCTTGTGCTGTATCGAGTATAGAAACAGACAGGGAGGAGAGCCAGAAAAGCAGACTGCAGGGGGAATGGGTCAAATTGTATCAGAGAAGCCCAGAGAACCTGAATGTCAAGAAAATGACCCAGAGTGTTAAATATAGCAGACAAGTCCACTAAGATAAAAACACTTAAAAGTCTTCACCTGATTTGATGATTCTATTTAGCAATTTTTTTTTAAATTTTATTGTTGTTGTATTACATCCACCCCCTTTTTGCTCCCCTCTGTCCCCCTCCCCACCCACCCATTCCCCCCAAAGTCAATCCCACCTGTTGTCCATGTCCATGGTTCCTTTATACTAGGTTCTTGCCTAAGCTGCTCCCCTTTCTTGCCTCTGCCTCCCCCCTCCCCCCTATTTAGCAAATTTTTAAAGAACAGTTTAAATGGAGTGATAAGGTAGGAGTCTAAATGCAGAGTGAAGGTGAGGCTGTGCACAAGATAAACATGCTTCAAGAATCTTGCTTGCACCCTGGCTGGTGGCACAGTGGATAAGGTGCCCGACTGCCTACCCAAAGGTCGCTGGTTCAATTCCCAGCCAGGGCACATAACCAGGTTGCAAGCCGGGTCTCCAGCCAGGTCCTTAGCTGGAGGCAGGTGAAAGGCAATCATACACTGATGTCTCTCTCCCTCTCTGCCTCTCTTCCTTCCCCTCTCTCTAAAAATAACAAATAATTTTTAAAAAAATTTTATTTTAAATCTTGCTTGCAAAGTAAAGGGAACTGTGTACTTGGTAGAAGAAGGTAGTTTGCTCTTAACAGATGCATCCCTTCAACATTTGCACATTTCCTACATGCCAGACACTGGAAAAGAATTAAGCATGCTTTTACCCTACAGAAAAGGTGGAGCCAGAAGAGAAGGGGGTGGAGGGGAATACAGGAGAAGAACAAGGGTATATGACAGAACAATGGTATATGACAGAACAACATCCTAGAAGAAAAAAGAGAATGCGGGTGGGAGAGCTGGGACAGAGGGCCAGGGAGAACTAGCCCTGACTGCCACTTCCTGCTCTAAGAAGAATGGCATGAAAATCCTTCCATGACATTTAAACAGCATTGCAGTTGATCTTCAGAATTAAAGTTTCATGTCCAAATTTTAAAAAATCTAATACTCTAGATTAGTAATGGAGCTACAACCCACAGCTTGCTTTTACATGACCTTTGAGCTAAAAATGGTTTTCGTATTTGTAAAAGGTTTCTCAAACAAAAAGAATGTATGACGTAGACCACATGTGGCCTAGAAAACCTAAAACATGCCTGACCCTTCACCAAACAGGCCTGTCAAACCCTACTCTAAATGTTTTACAATTGCAAACACACATTTAAAAACCCAGTTTAATAGATGTGCAAAATAATAACTTTGAGAAATCATTTGCGGGAGTGACAAGGCAATGGATCTGAGAAAAATGTCAGATATACATTGCCAACTCCAGGTTTTCTATTCAAGTATGTTTTTCAGATACCATTTATCTGCTTATAATGCATCTTCCTGGACAATAATCTGGCTTCATATAACAAGAACAAATCTGTTTCTATCTTCAGAAACAGATATACCTGGGACACAGCTTCCAAGTCAGTTTACTGGCACTCACAAAAATACAAAGAAAAAAAGTCCCAAAGATTTTTCTAGTTCGTTTCAGAAGAAAGAGAACTGAAAATTAAAATGTCAAATTAGGGAATGATGAAGCAAATTATACGGAACAGCAATATGATGTAATAACAAACAGCTACTAAAAATTGTTATGAGCATTACACTGAGATATAAGAGGGATCTGAAATGACTCAAGTGAAAAAATGAACCATAAATAATGTGTACATACATCACAACTACAACAATACATTGAGTACACTGTTCAGAACCAGAAAGTTAATTTAGAGTGACATAAATAATTAAGCTCTCCTGTGATTTTCCATTAATTTTTTGTGTAAAAAAGATTCTTAAAATGTAAATCTAGTTCTTGTCATTTTAAAATAAAGCAGTCAATAAAATTTATGTCTTAAAAAACAAGGTCTGAAAAATGCATGAATTCAAAGACAGAATCATGATGCAGCAACTTGCGAAGCAAAAAATTCTTCTAGAATGAAACAAGCCCAGTTTCTTGTTCTGGTCACACCCTGACCTTTGGGAAGTACGCACATAAAAGAAAGATATTCGTGCCTCAACCTGTCACACAGCTCCACATTTTCTACTCAGGTATGATTTTTCAGATGCTATTTAAGAGGATTCTTCTAGAACTGTAAGCCCCCATGCAAATGATCATTACAAGAGTAAGCCCCTTCAATTTGGGGATATTGACAAGTCTTCTCTGATTGAAAACTGTTCCATACAAATAGCACTAAATACTACACAAGTTTCATATTTCAAAAGGAGGTCTGCATTTCTATTTGGTTCCCGTTCTCTCTTTCCCAATGGAAGGAGTTATAAGAAAGGTTTAGGCTTTTTCAAAGGCAGAGAAAGTAAAGCTCCTAAATAAATTCACAGAAAAAGTAAGACTTTATATGAATTCATTTTTGTCTGTTAATTCATCCTTTCAAAGTAGCTCAGACCAAAGTATTAGGTGGTTAAGAAACTGTCTCTTTTTTCTTTTTAAAAATGGAGATGGTGGTAGTAGGGAAAATAAAACCCCAAAGTGAAAAGCAACAATAATAAAAATGATTACAGCTGAAACACACCCCTTCTCGGTTCCCTTTAATAAACGAGAGCAGCTTCTGCCTAAGCTTCACTTCAGCATCTCTAATGCAATTTTAAAACCACCTTTTTGCTTTGGGAACCTCCTTAATTTATAATCCGCTGTTGTCAAGTTCTCCAAACAACCTGAAGCTGAAAAAATGTCTTTCAAAGTGTTGTCAAGGGAATGACTGCTTCACACAGAATTCTTTAGTCATGCTGTAACAAAAGCTCTCTCACTGCAGCTCCCACTTCTAAATAAAGAATTTGGTCCCTCTTCTCCCAAGTTTCTTGGCACTGGATATGGACTTCGTTGCAGCTGGCTGTGCCACCTAAAACAGTCCAAAAGTGAAGATTCTCTTGTAGGTTAAACTGTTGGTAGATGGTTTATTTTATCTCTCTCCCCCAGCCCTCAATATATACTCAGCTATATTACAACAAAAAGAGGGATCCTATTTGGAAGCTGTATGTATACGGTGTCCTGAATCATGATCTTACACATCTTCATCAGTACTTGCACACTGCAGTCAACTCAACCCTTTTCTGTACAGAATTTCCACTAATGGATTTAGTGCCTCCGGCCCTAGACATAAAAGATAGGGCTTCAAAAGCACCCAGTCCATCTGTCTGCTCTATTTCTCCTCCCTGAATAGAAGACCGATCCGGGCAACACTGAAGACACATTGAAGGCACACAACAACCAAAAGGAGCCTGTGGAGGGAGTGACTTTTTCAGAATTGGAAAAATGTGACAAAGGGATATTGGAATAAGGTCCAGAAAGATGAATACAAAGTGATCTGCCAAAAAAGAGCAGGAGGCGGAGAAAAGCAGAGAAAACAAATACATGTGCACGCGCGCGCGCACACACACACACACAGATACGTGAAGTACTGTGCAGAATTTTCAAAAACTAAACAGAATAATGAAGGTATTTATACAGCAATTGTCACATTAAATTTAACACATCATTTCCTTAAGCAGCCAGGCTCAAAACCTGTTATCTCTTCCTTCCTCCAACTGCTTCCTTCCATAATCTCTGATATCAATTTTGGACTTTGCCCTGCTGTGCTAATCTGAATCAGTCTTCAACTCCAGTCTTGTCCCCTCCCAGTCCTGAGAAAAAACTTAAGCTATGTTCTTAAAGTGGAGCTCCATTCATAATACTAGTGCCATTGTTTAATAATTAAATAAAAAGTAAATTAACTTGGCACTCTAGAACAGCAATTTTCAACCTTTTTTGTTTCACTGCATACATAAACTAATCGCTAAAAATCTGCAGCACACCAAAAAATGTATTTTTTGCCAATCTGACAAAAAGTAGGTATAATTTTGATCCTTTCACACGAGATGGCTTATTGTTGTGTTGGCTATTGTCATTTTTTAATTTGACAATCTAAGGGAAAAGAGGTCAGTGCCCCTGACTAAAGTCAGGTATTGCTTGCTTTAAAAATTCTTGCAGCATAAGGATCGAGAATCGCTGCTCTACAATATTGTTCAGACCCGCACATCCAGCCACACTTCCCACCATTCCGAGTCCAGTCCACTGTGCCTGCTGGCCTGAGCAGAGACCCTACCTTCCTGCATTCCCACCAGCGTTCTACCTGACTGTTCGCCCTGCCTCTTTCTACCTACCTCCCCAGCACCGTACTCCCCGTCTCCAAGGTCTTGCTCAAATTCTGGTTCCTCCACGAAAGCTTATGTAATCACCCACGTACTTCTTCCTCCCCAGGACTCCCACAGCTAGAAGTGTCTGTACAGTTAAAATAGCTTTGGTTCCATTCTTTGTTTCCTCACAGTGAGGCTCTAAACTTTGAGAACAGGTTCCCATCTTCAGTCGTTTACCAGGTCCCGAATTTAAAGCTCCCAGTGTGAGGATAAGCATTGTTTACTAGTGATAATGAGGAAGTGGTCTCCGCTTGGTCTTCCCCTTTCTCACTGACAAGTTCCACCGCCAACATCTCTAATCCAGCCACTTGACTCCCACTCCACTGATAAACTGTCATCCAAGGCATCCTTTCATCCTGTCCAAACGACTATGGTACCCTCCTAATTACACTACATCTTCTCCTTAAAACCCAGCAATGTCTATCTGTAACCCTTAAAATAAAACTTCCATTTCTTCATGAGGACTAAATTAAGTTCTGGGCCCCTTTTCCATACCCCACCAGCTCCTAATACACATTCAGCAACTTGGAAATGTTACAGGGAAAGCTGGAATCTCCCTGGGGAGCAGTGTAGATGCCAACCTGAACTCAGGACTCGGGACCCTGCCCACCTCTCTCTCCTGTTTCATGCCACTACCCATTGCTCACCATCTGGTCCTGCTTCCCTGCAGCCTCCCTCCCCACTCAGTTCTGCTCCTCCCCCTTTAGATCTCAGCTGAATGGCACTTCCTGTGAGTGCCTCTCCAGCCACTGAGTCTGCAGCAGCAACCACAGCTGTCCCTTACATCTCTGCAATCAGACTGCTCCCCGGCCTGCCTCTACGGCAGATGCCATGCACTGTGCATGGCAGTGCCATGTGTAACCACTCAAGGCAGGTTTAGGGAGTGAATGGGCATATTAGGGACCCTTAATCAAGAATCTATGTCTCTACTTAAAAATGTTTCTGTCCATGTGACTAACTAGGGATACTAATATAGTAGTGAATACTCGGGTAAATCATTTAAATATCCTTTTAGAACAGACTTTCAGAGAGTCTACTCCAAAAATGAAGCCAAACTATTCTTTCCCCATTTTTGTAATTCTAATCCTATATTACACTAGAATATATAGTATTGAAAAATTAAGTGAAGATCCAAAATAATTTTAAAATCATGAGTTTTATGTGTATTTCCTTTTTTAAAAAAATCAATGTTAAAAAAAAAAAACGTTTAATCAATGGTTGCTTTTCAGCTGCCTCCAGCTACAGACGTGGCTGGAGACCTGGCCTGGCAACCTGATTATGTTACCCTGGCTGGGAATTGAACCAGAGACCTTTGGGTTCGCAGGCCGGTGCCTTATCCACTGAGTCACCAGCCAGGGCTTATGTTTATTTCCTTTCCT
Source organism: Noctilio leporinus (assembly GCA_004026585.1). NCBI lineage: Eukaryota > Metazoa > Chordata > Mammalia > Chiroptera > Noctilionidae > Noctilio > Noctilio leporinus. The sequence continues at coordinate 104,948 of PVIW01001949.1, forward strand.
AGCCCCCAGAGGTAGAAAAAAATAAGCTGCATGATTTAGGTCTCTCTGGTCTCAGTTCCGGCACTGTTTGTGGGGGACAACTGAATATGCACTCAGAAGGCAGCCAGTACATAAGAAAGAAAATGGAGCCTAGGAGGGCACATGCTCCGTAAACTACTGAAATGTAAGCTTGTCTGGCTTCAGCACCTTATTGTTGACGATACTGGGTCTCTCCTGTATATCTGTTGAAAGAAAGAGAACCTCCAGTCAAGCCCCCACTAATTATATAAGGTACCTACTGCATCTGTGATGAATTAATACAACAGTATACATCAATACCTTTAGGTGATGCTAATTCTTGAACTATAATTTATTAATGGGAAGCACAATCCCACAAGCAGTGATAGCATTTCTAAAGGCTGTAGTAACTGCTGAGACAGTGGAGAATATTTTCATAAACCCCTTTCCCCTCAACAAGAAAATCAAAGGAAGCAGAGCAACTACTCTGTTCCTGCCCCACTGCAGGAGGTAATACAAAAATGCGAATTCACTCTCTCCCTGCCAACAGGGATTTTCATTTCCAAGTAGGGGTCAAAGTTGGTGGCTTTGCTCACATAAAGCAATATATTTAAGAAGCCAGGCAGGAAAACAAAACAGCAAGCAAGCGAACAAACAAACCACACCCAAAGAGAAGCCCCTAATTTGCTAGGGTAGTCTACACTTCCTTGCCAGCTCTGGTGTAGGGGGAAAGCTGCATGTTGGCGGAAAACATCTTTTTATCAACCGAATGGAAGGAAGGTTGTGCACGAAGATGATGGGTCCAGATGGTCATGAAATCTATCCCTAAGGTGGTGGTGGGCAATGGCAGAGGGAGAAGGAAAAGTTATCAATGACCTCACTTTCTACGGATTCTCACTGCTCTTCACAATCCTACTTGCCCCCAACTTCAGGCTACTCCCAGTGAAGGAATGCGCTCTCCATGTTAGAAGAGATGCATACCGACCTCTTATCACAACCTGCATGTGAGGTTACCTCCAATTCAGGGACCAACTGATATAAAACTATGTTTCACAGTATTTCTACCCACCTTACCTTTTATGTTAACATAAAAACCACAAGCATCAAATGGTCTTTAAAATTGTTTCTTTAAAAAAAAACAAAACAGAAACACTTAATAGTTAAGAGAATCACAGAATACCTATGAGCAAAAACATGCGTTTAAGGTTCTATAGCCATTAGCATATTAACTCTAAAAAGGAAAAATAAGATATTTAATTGTTGTATATTCCATTATTCAATCCTTCCTTCTTCCATTTATGATATACCCGGCTTCTCAAAGCTTTGTTGCTTAAAGGCTAACTCTTATCTAACGAAACATTTCACCAAGATCTTAGTTTCCCTAAGGATTCTATTTTTCTAATATCTCTAAATAGGGGGGAAAATTTTGTGCTTTATTCCCACAGAGAAATGGAAACAGCAAACATTAGATCATCATTTCATTGCTAAGGCGCTCTTTGGCACTAAATAAATACTTTTGTTAGTGAACTTCACTCTGCTTCTCAGAACACAGGGATCAAGAGTTCTGGCTGAGCCCGGAAGGGCATTTAGCTAGACACACACCTTTATCCTCTACAGAGCTATAGCTGTCACCTTTACCTGAGTCCTTCTTTGCTTTCCTTCCTTCTTTGGACTCATTGTGTCTTAGGGGGCAAAGAACCCAAAGGAAGCACTCAAATTCATGGCTGCCATCACAGCCTGCCACCTGTCACACCCCATGCCCCCTGCATCTCCACCGTTAATCTAGAATTCTAACTTCAAGCTATTCATTCCTAGTACAGCTTCAGTATATATAAAATGGCAGACCTGTATCCTTCAGAAGGTTGACATAGCTCCTTAAGCATAGTATTCATATGGCAAATGACTCCTTATTTGTCTTAATTATATTTTCTTTACAGATCATATATAGGCTTAATTTTTAATTTTTTTTATTTTAAAGATTTTATTTTTATTATTTTTAGAGAGAGGGGAAGGGAGAGAGGCAGAAAGGGAGAGAGGCATCAATGTATGGTTGCCTTTCACCTGCCTCCAGCCATGGACCTGGCTGGAGATCTGGCTTATAACCTGATTATGTGTCCTGGCTGGGGAATTGAACCACGACCTTTGTGTTCGCAGGCTGGTACCTTATCCAATGTGCCACCAGCCAGGGCCAGGTTTTAAGCCTCACTTTGACATCATGAGACAAACTGATGAACTGTTTAAACAACAGAGTAAGCTTTGTAATCCAGGTTTTATGATCTGGATGCTTAGTCTATATTATGGAAAACTAAATTCAAAAAACTAGTGCTTCTATGTAGAAAAGCACGTTGGCTTGACTCTCTAATGTATAATACAAAAAATTTACTCTAAGAACATTTAAAGGACTTGCAGGGGAAAATACATATGTAAGAAGAGACAGAAATCTAAGGGCATAGGGAGAAGCGTGAGGACTTAACAGTTTCATCAGTTAGTATTCATTACAGCTGGGTATTATTTCTATCACAACATTATTACTCAAAATAATCCTCAGGAAAGTTCTACAATAAATCTAAACACTCAATGCTTCACTTTAAGTTAGAGTCACTAGTCTGACAAGAATTTCATTGATTTGTTTCATTATTTGAAACCTTCTGAAAATCTCTCCAGAATTACAGTATTCACTGCTACTAACAGTGGTACCACAGTTGTGTGTAGATAAAATACTTTTTAGCTGAAATTAGTAAGCTGTTAAACTTAGAGCTCCAGTTTACAAGTGCTTTGTTTCTGCAAAAGCCCAAAGAAAATAATTCTTTGATTTTCTGAAACTAAACTGATTCTAATATCACTTTTGGAAAACTCAACATAAGAACAGGATTGACTCAAATATAACTGCAAATACTAAAAAAGGGAAGGACAGGTAGGGGGAGGAGGAGCAAAAAGTCATTTTCAACCATGAGATTGTAAGCCCTTCAGGATAGATTTCATGTTTTTTAAGTAGTTGTTAAGGATGCCTTACATCCTTGGATAAAAAACAAACAATGAAGCCCTGGCTGGAGGCACAGTGTATAAGGCACCAGTCTGCGAACCCAAAGGTCGCTGGTTTGATTCCCAGTCAGGGCACATAACCAGGTTGCAAGCCAGGTCTCTAGCCAGGTCTGTAGCTGGAGGCAGGTGAAAGGCAACCATACATTGATGTTTCTCCTCCTCTCTTCCTCTCTCCCTGCCCCTCTCTCTAAAAATAATAAAATCTAAAACAAACAAACAAACAAAAAAACCCAAGGGCTAGATCTATTAAAAGATATTTCAGGCTCAATTCATTTCCCGTATCATAAGAGTAGAACAAGAGACAGGTATAGTCAATTTGAATTTAAAGATGCTCAGGATTCAATAAAGGTCTCAAAACCTGGGGCTCCTACCTGGACCCTAAGTACTAAAATTTAACAGGTTACAATTGCTATTCAAAATCCTTTTGACAATCACCTTTCAGAACCACCAAAATGACCCACACAGAGGGCAAGGGGAGAAACACCTGCTATTATGTTCCATAGGCCTTTTAGAGAACCAGGAAGCTGTTCCTTTGGCCACATACACGTGACTCAACAAGAAAGGCTATAGTGTAGATGTCAAAGCAATGGGTACTTTTTAAAAAGGAATGCCCCACAAATGTTACCAGGGCAAAACTGGAAGGGTCTGTAGTGTCACCCAGCATGTGGTGGGTACTGTAAATACCCAAGTTAAGGGCAAGATTCTTGCCAAGAGAATTAATGTACATACTGAGCATATTAAGCACTTTAAGAGCTGGGATAGCTTCCTGAAATCTGTGACGGAATATGACCAGAAAAAGAAGGAAGCCAAAGAGAAAGGTACTTGGGTCCAACTGCAGCGTCAGCCTGCCCCGCCCAGAGAAGCACACCGTGCGAGAACCAATAGAAAGGGACTGCTGGAACCCATGCCCCACAAATTCATGGAATAGTAAGTGTAAAAAATAAAAATAAAAGACTTCTTACTGTTAAAATAAATCCTTATGCCAACCATTCAGGAGCTGCTATATACACATGGTGACTATAAACTCTAAGCACAAGCGGAGAATAAATAGCATGCTCTGCACGTAACAGACAATACTAAGGGACTTTGATGCCCATAAACTACAGGGCAAATTTCAGGTACCCAAAGAACGGGCGATAATTTCTATGTTACTATGAAACTCGGACTCCTACAGAGATTGTATTAGTCTCTGTAAGTAGGTTTCATCAGCATCATCTATGAGTCAAACTTTATATTTAAATGGCAAAACAAGCTCATCAATAATTAGGCCTTGGAACACATCCAGATTAGCAGCATAAAATAAATGCTTGTTACAAAACAACTCTACAGGGTTGGGTTTACACAGCAGAGCACCAATCAGAGAGATCTTATGCCAGGGCGAAGGAAATACTTTAATGTCAATGTATAACAAAGCTTAAATGATACAATAAAGCTGTAAGAACAGAAACAGACCCCCTCTCCACAACATATACACACAAAACCAAACCAAAATAGCATGGAGACACATAATTTAGACTTACAGAAGGGGTTTTGCTGTTCATGAAGCTCAACCAACCTCACTTTATACAGGAGGAAACTAAGTGCCAGAAAAATTGTCCAATATGACATAGGCTGGATTCCAGGCTCACTGTCTCCACTCCAACCTTATTAGACCAGCCTTCTCTAAAAAACAAGGCGAGGGAGAGGTGCAGCATTGCCATTCTTATTGTTGGCTGGCTCTTAAAGGATTCAAAGATTCTGGGAATCCTTTTCTTCTTTAGTCTCCAGGCCTAAAAGTTAAACAAAACTAATGTTCCAATAGATTCCCCAGAAAAACCATGTCTCAAAAGTAAACACAGGATCAGAACCTGTATAGATCACTATAATGTTACTGCAGAATCACAGCGATTCATTTTCAAATCCTTTTCACATACATTATTCCCCAAGAACCACAGCTCAGGAGATAAAGGAGTCTGAAATCCAGATCAGATCAATGGGACTGTGCCAGAATCCGAACAGACTCAGGCATGAAGCAAAGCAAACTCTATTGGTGGTTTGCAACATTCAGAAAAAAGGGGAATTTCCTGTAAACTTCAGGGAAGCTTTTCTAGAAGGTTTCAGGGAAGCTTTTCTAGAAGGTCTCAGGGTTGCTGAGGAAAAAGATTCTGTAGATAGTTACATCCATGAATTCAATTTCGTCTTCTTAAAGGTCATCAGCTACATTTACATTTAATTTTCCCATTAAACCAAAGGAAAAATGTCATTCAGGGAGCAGAATGAGGAAAAGCTGGGAAGAGGGCATGCTGGGAAAGCAACACCCAACTTAGCTGAATGACGGATTGTGGAAGGTCCTGCCTTACTCTCTGTAGCATCTGTATCCTAAGGCTGCTGGACAAACTCTGTACAACCTTTTTTTCAGGATTAATTCCTTTTTTTGAGCACACAGAAGCAATATACAACATTATTTCCAAACCATACAACTTTAGAAGCTTATGAGTTACTAAAACTATGCTAAGCTTTAAATGAAACTCAGATTTTTATAAAACTTCAGAGGCTATCAAACTTTTAAACACCTAATCCATATATGAATGTCACCACAGACCTAAATAAACATAAAATTTTAGAACATACAAATTCATTTTGTTTCAATATAAAAAAACCAATGTCATTAACATCAAAAATTACTAAGCACTTTGTTTCTAAATAGTAATACAGATTAGTCAGATTACTTTTAAGTTGCCTTAAAATTAATAATTTAAAAAGACCCTCCCCCCAGAACATTCTACCATTTCAAAAGCCAAATAAACGTAAAGCAATTAGTCACTGAAATAAAACACACATTGACTGATCCATGTTTACCTATAAAACTTCAAAAATATCTGTCCTACTTACAGCAAAAGATGGTTGAAAATGAAAATCAAAATGAGACACTATGTGAAAGTACTTGATAAGCACTTAAAATCATAACATATTATAAGTCAGTAAGTAGTAGACTTTACACAAAGAATAAATGAGTAGTGCTGTAAGTTGGTATGGTAAATAAGCAGGAGACAAGGTGTCATTAACTTGGCATCTAATTTTAGTTCAACCATCATGTAGCAGTAACCTCATCATAAGACAAGTCACTAATGCCCACTGAACCCCACTTTCTTATTTGGAAGGTAACAGAATTGAACTAGAGATCATTAGTCCTTTTTGGCTTTGTTGCCTTGATTAGTACTGTATCACACCTAAATTATTGCTATTATATAAATAAGGAGCATTTCACAGAATTAAACCTTCTCATTGTGTACCACCACATCAGAAGTGGATACCACACCTTTCAGCAGATATAGCAGTGACTACTACCACCTTTTATAGACCTACGTGCAAACCTGCGACATATTCAAAGCACTATTACATATTCTTTCGCAGGGTGGGTCAAAGATTAAATGAGATGAAGACCTTTTACCCCTCGTTTATTAGACTAATGAGCTGAAGTTGAGATCAAGTCATCTACCAACAGCTCACAGCTGCAAGAGTAAAAGCTGGAAGCAGGGGCCGTGCTCTTCTCAATCAAGGATATAATTGAGTGCCTGAAATGGAAATATAACAGAGCCAACTTTCTAATGTCCAATCAGCTGTGGTACAAAAGCAGGCAGTCACTCATTCCCGTTTGCTAAACCACTAGGCACTGCTCTTTCTGGCTGCCAGGGACACAGTAATGAACAAAAGAAAAATCCCTGGCCTCACAGAGCTTACATTGTGGTTGAGAAAGATCAACAAGGTACATGAGTAAAATACAGGGTATGTTACAGTGGTAAGAGCTATGGAGAAAAATAAAACATGAAAGATAGAGAGTATGTGTTTAAGGATTTGCAGTTTTCTTTTAAGCTGGCTGGACGCCACTTAAAGAACTACAACAATAACACATCTAGAGTAGTCTTCCTAAGCATTTCCCCAAACAGGGAATGCTCTGAATACTAGGAAAACTGAGGCCTACTAACTGATTCCAATCTGAGAATGATTGCTCAAACCTCCAAACTGCCTGCAATGGGCTGTCATATTGGCAATCTAAATCCTCTAACAAATCTAACAAAGACTCTCACCACCCCCCCACCTTTATATCAAAAAGTGCAAAATGATTTACAAAAAAAAAAAGCCAGAAGTTACAAGAGCACCTGAACTGCTTCTGAGTTAGCACTAATGTCTCCTAAAGTAAAGGTCAAAATGTGGTTTGTGTGTTGAGCTCTGGTAGGACAAAGCACTAGGAATGCAGTACATCATTTTGCTTTTTCTGACCTGTCAATTCTAGTGACATTTTCTACTATTAGTCTATATTTAACCGGGTTACCGGGCACTTTCTCCAGCTTTTAGAATGTTTTTTTTTTTTTTCTTTTATTAAAAGAGCAACCCAGTTTGTACGAAAGTTGTAACAAAAGTTAACAGCTCCCTGCAAATCTGATACACTTGGTTAAGCCCTCTCTTACCAATCTTTAACTAGGTTAGTTGAAATAATTAATCAGGTTAAGCTTTGTTTCACTTAAGTTTTAAAATGCTCTCTGAGTCACTAAAATCTTCCGTATCTCGAGTTGTAACTGCATCCTGCGAATTACAGTAAGTCTTAAAATTCGGGATGGCTTATACTAACATGTGTCTATAATGCACAGCCCTACTTTTAAACATAGTTCCCAATAGGAAGTGTGAAAGACACATTTGACAAGAACTTGGGCCTTGGGATCCGATCGCCCATCCCAAGGAGAAGACACAATACACTACAGTTTTCCCTCCGCAAGGCCGGTGGGGAGGTTTTTTGTTTGGCCTCTCCGCGGGAGGGGCGCTACTGGCCGCGGGCCCCTCCGACAGCCCGACGATTTGGAGGCAAACAGCCAGCAAACTTCAGCCGAGGGGGCGGCTCTTCCCAGGCGCGGCCCCGCCCTGCTGGCTGGTAGGGGTCCGGGGGCCTCAGGGGCTCAGAGGCCCGAGCGAGCGCCAGCCCGTGGGAATCGGAGGAGAGAGGGCCCAGGTACTGCGGCCCGGGTCCGGGGTCAACTCCAGGGAGGGCAAGGGTCCTGTGGTGGCCCGGCCCGAGGGTGGGCGAAGCCGTAGGATGTGTTCAGGGGGCCCCGCAGGGATGTCTGGCCGGGACAGACCCAGCGGCTGGGGAGTGGGAACAGGAACTCTGGTGCCACGCCCGGCCCGCCCCGCCCCCGAGCTCCGGGCAGCGCAGCCCCGCCCGGCCCCCTCCTCACCTGATGTACGGGCTGGCTGCCGCCAGAATGTTCTTCTGCACCGGGATCTCCTCCCCATCTAGGACCAGGTGTGCGTCGCAGAAGCGGGACTCCTCGCGGAAAGAACTGAGCGCTCGCAGCAGGCGCGCGGCGTGCTGAGGGTCTGACACCGCGCTACCCTCGGCCATCACGGCACCCGCTACTCAGCCGGCCTGTCCCGCTCCCGACACAGCCTCACCGGACCCCTGGAGCCGTCCGCGTCCGGCGCGCGCCTCGTCTGCACAGCTTGCGCGCGCTCGCGCCCGCTCTGCTTGGCTCTCAGCGATCCTAGAACAAGCGGGAGCCCCCGAAACGCGCCTGCGCCATCCGCGGCGAGACGGGCCGGCACCTTTAAGGAGCCGCGGCATTACGTCATTTCTCCGCGACGCCTTCACGCCCTCGGTCGCTGAGGCGGCCAATCAGAAGCCTCCTTCCTCTGTCAGACTCTCCTGTCCTGCCCCCGCGTCGCGAAGGGCTGTCCACCTCTGGAGTGATCGCTGCGGTAACGGAGCTCTGCGGACAGGCTGGGACACTGTGTGGTTAAGCCGGTGTCCTCTGGAGCATCGAGTCTCGACTCTTCCACTCTCTTGCTGTGTGACCATGGGTACGGTGCATGTTCTCCATTTCTCCATCTGCAAAGTGAAGATGATGACTTGTGTTTTGGACACGTGAGATGACGCGAGTAAGCAAGGGCTCAGTAGATGTTAGCTTTCATTGTGTACGAGAGGAAAACCGTTTCCCAAGTAAGGGCAGAGACGCAAGCATACAGGCTCGGCAATAAGCGTTTGGTTGCAGCCCAAGGAGGAGATGCAGCCGATGAAGCTGGAGAAGTAAGCGGCAGGTCTTAAATTTTGCAGGACCACATTGGCTGTGGTAAGGAGATTGGTCTTGATAACTGTAGGTGTTAGGACCCATGAAAGGGTCTTGAGCAGGGGTTCTTATAGAGACCACAGACGCTGCATGGAGTGATGTAGTGGGGAGGATGAATGATGCTTACATATTGCAGTGCTGGAAGAAGAGAATGGTGATCTGGATGGAAGACTGATGATGGAGGTGGACCACAGTGGATGGCTTGGAAAGAATAGACACAACTGTGAGGGAGGGGAGTCCAGGATCATGTTCTGACTTGAAGTAACTGCACGGATATTGGTACATTTTAGAGAGGGGGTGAGGAAGGGGGAGAGAGAGAGAGAGAGAGAGAACTCGAACGAAAACGTGAGAACACCGAAGGGCTGGAAGGTAGAGGCTGCTTGTGACAGGAAGCAACTCTGGGTCAGCTTGGCCTGCAGGGCAAGCCCTGTATTGTCTGAGGTTTCCCAGGAGGTAGTGAGGGTCACAAGGGAATGTGGAATGTAGCCACCATTTTGTACAAACAGTTAAGTGTTTAAAGAAATAGAAGTTTTATGAGGATCAGGGCCCAGAAGAATGTAATCAGCATTCCGGATAAGGCAGGATTCAGTTTTCACTGGATCAGCTGTGTTTTCCTTCAGCCAAAGCCTCCAGTAGAGTCTTCTGTCTTTACCCTGAACCAGCCCAGTCTTTGGGGTCACTGGCAGGAATCAAGAGTATTTAACTTGGGCAGAGTTACTGACAGAATAATGGGAAGAGGATGTTACCAGTGGAAGGTTCAGGCATTTCTGGTCCTTTCTTCAAACGCAGCTCAATGTTTATAAAATGTTTAGATTTGGCTTCAAAATGAAAGGAAGGGATTGAGGGAAACAGGTGGGGATGCAGGTGAATCAAATGTGGCTCTTGCCCTTTTCGATTGGTGGCACAGTGGATAAGGCACCAGCCTGCAAACCCAAAGGTGGCTGGTTTGATACCCAGCCAGGGCTTATAACCAGGTTGCAAACCAGGACTCCAGCCAGGTCTGTAGCTGAAAGTAGGTAAAAGGCAACCATACGTTGATGTTTCTCTCCCTCTCTGCCTCTCTACTTTCCCCTCTCTCTAAAAATAATAAATAGAATCTTAAAAAAAATGACTGTGTGACTGATTGCTAAAGCTGAGTTATGGGTACATGGGTACATGGAGATTCATTGTACATTAGTCTTTGTATTTTTGTGTATGTTGTAAAACGTCGTAAGAAGTAAAAAACAAACAAGATAAGCAGTTCAAGCATTTCTCTTCCATGCTATCTGCCTGATATCCCAGGGAGCAGTAAATTCTCCTTTCTTCAAGTGTTGCTGTATTTTGAACATTTCTCTGGCAGTAAATTTGTAATGAGCTTATTTATTCATGTCATCTTCTAGCCTGTATATTTTAGTGTCTCGATTTCCAAGTGCCAAGCACAGTGCCAAAATTTTTGTGGGCCCTGGCTGGTGTGGCTCAGTGGATTGAGCACTGGCCTGCGAACCCAAGTGTCTCTGGTTTGATTCCCAGTCAAGACACATACCCAGGTTGCAAGCCAGGTCTCCAGCCAGGTCCCCAGTTGAAAGCTGGTAAAAGGCAACCATACATTGATGTTTCTCTCCCTTTCTTACTCCCTCCCTTCCCCTCTCTCCAAAAATAATGAATAAAATCTTTAAAAAAAAAAAAAAAAAAGTCTTGCCTTAAAAAAAATAATTGTGAGCACTCTCTTTGGAGCATGCCTGCTCCTCTCCCCTCCCTCTCTTCTTTCCCAGGAGCATTACCTTGGCCTTTCCTTCCCCTAAGCTCCAAGGGCCCTTCTTTTGCTTCTATAACTTGATTCCTGAGCTTACGCAGACCACTAGCTCACTTCTACTACCTCTGTAACTTTCTAAACTTGCTCTTAAAATTTTTTAAATAAATTGTGAATACCAGGCACTTAATAAACATTTTCAGAATTGTAGTCTCTTTTTAGTTTATTTGTGTTCGTCTTCTTTCTCAGCTGGGTTGTTGTTGGGGTCAGAAATGATACGTATAATAGAGTTCTGTACACCTTGTAGATATTTGATAAATACTTTTTGATTCATTGCTTGGAATTCTGGTCTACTCTTCAGATGTCAGAGGTTCCAAAACAAAACAGCCCAAATAACAGAATCAGCCTGAGGTAACCAGTTATCCCAAAATGAGAGTGTTGCCTTAGTTGAATTAATTGGAGGTGAATGGGTATTAGGCAGGCTCTTCCTGGTAAGAGTGAACCTTCTTTGGTATTTTGACAGAAGTAAGGTATGGGAGCACCTGGGAAGCGGGTTGTAGACAGACGAGCGTCACTCTGGGGAGAGGTAGTTGGTGACTATGCAACAAGCAGCTGATCAGTAGGACTTGTATGTGTGCCTTCAATACCACCTCACTATCTGCAGTAGTCCCTACCAACTCGCCTGCCTGAATAACTCACATTCATCCTCCAAAACTGAGCTCAAAATGACCTTCAGGGAACCTCTAACCAACTTCTCATAGCAGTCCCCATGCTATGCCATGTTCATGCTTTCTGTGCTGCATGGACTTCACTGCACTGTAATTAATTGGTTTATAAGTTGGTTTGTGAGCTCCCCCAGGGTATTTAGTAGGTGTCGGGATGCTTTTACATAATTAGTTAGAGGTAGCTAGTTGAAAAATTGAGCAGGGGAGGCACCATGTAACACAAGAAGGGTAGGTGGGAATTACAGGAAGCTGAAGGACACACACCCTGTCGCAAGTGGGAGGCAGCTGATTGCACCAATGGATGAGGGCCCAGTGGTGCCAAATCCAGTGATTTTTTTTTTTTTTTCAGGAGATCTGAAAATGTAGGTTCACGTGTGGAATGTCCCAGTTTTTCAACACCAGCCACCAATTTCATTTGAGGAAGATGTAACATACCTTGGTTTATTGAGAAGGGAGTTACAAAAATATATGCCAGGCCTCAAAAAAATCGTGTTGAATTCAGGTGTCCCCAGAAGACTCATCCTGGTGCTTCAGGGAAGGGAGAGGGCCCAAATGTGGGAAGAAAGACTGGGGGAGGGGCAGAACCTACCCTTCCATCTGCTGTAGGAACCACTCCTAGTTGGGCAATGGATTGTTTTGCAGTCTTTCTGGATATTGCTCAAAATGAACCAGCCTTAATATTGTTTACAGCCATCAGAATGGTTTATTTGGTGTTATTGTCTCTCTACATTCCACAGATGGTAAGATACCAGCTACTGCGAAACATACAATGTAAGGGATCGGATATATTCCCAGCAGTTTCAGTCTCTGGTGACCATAACTGTTTCCTTCTGGTTTAGAGGCTAAACCCCCCTTGAAAGAGGACTTGTGTGTTTGTTTTTGGTCAGACTACTAAAAATGATCTTCACAAGATATTAACAGTACTCATTCATTCAACAGATAATTAAGCCCTTGCTATCTGGTACATATTGCAGATATAATGATGGTGAAAACATAATTACCCAGTGGTGTCATTGTGGAGGATTTTTACCCTCTGCTTTTCTGATCATGTATCACTTTTTATACTCAGAAAAAAAAAAATTTACACTTGCAAAAACAAAAAAAGAAAACTGCTTTGGAAAGTGATCCCTCAAGAGAAGAATCACCTTGGGGCTTGGGTTTATTATTATTTTTTTAAATTTTATTGTTGTTACATTACATCCATCCCCATTTTGCTCCCCTCTGTCCCCCTCCCCACCCACCCATTCCCCTCAAAGTCAGTCTGGGTTTATTTATTTATTTATTTTTAAATATTTTATTTACTTTTAGAGAAAGGGAAAGGGAGGGAGAAAGAGAGGGAGAGAAACATCAATGTATGGTTGCCTCTCATATGCTCCCAACTGAGGACCTGGCCTGCAACCCAGGCATGTGTCCTGACTGGGAATCGAACCAGCAACCCCTTAATTTGCAGACTGGTGCCCAATCCACTGAGCCACACCAGCCAGGGCTGGGTTTATTTTTTAACAAATACTATAAAGAGGAATGGGAGTCCCAAAAAAGAAACTAACAGAAAGAAATGAATAGTTTGAAAGCTCTTTAGAAGTCATTCGATCCAATGGGCTCATTTTATTCAAGAGAAAACTAAAGATGAGCAAACAGCTCAGTCAAGGTTATACATGTGACCTCATCAGACAGGCCGAGAATTTCTGCCTTCCAGTCCTGTACCTGTAAGCTTTTCCATTACACCAAGTTGACTCTTCGTAAACATTAATTTGGTTGAGACAGTCTCTTCTGATTCATTTTAAGGCGGTCTTCAAATATTTTATTGCGTAAATCTGTCATTTATCCAAATCTATATATAGCTCCTTTCTTTCGGAAAATCTAAGCTCTTCCAAATTGCTGAGTCAGAGAACATCTCAGTATTTATAACTCTTGAGAGTTGCTTCTATATATAGTATTCAGAGAAGTGTCTTAGAAACCAGTGAACTAATTAAGTTGTAATGAAGATAGTGACTGTTTCTGTCTAAATCCATGATGTACTCCCCAGCACCCAGCAGAGTGCTTAATACACAGTAGGTACTCAATAAACATTTGCCTAAATGAATTAATGTTAATGGGTATAAGAACAGATTTTCCTATCCATAAGGAATTACTTCAGGTGTCCTCATTGAACTACAAGCTGGTATGGCCAATAGACTACCTGACATATTCAGTCGAATATCTAATAGACACCTGCAACTTAACATGTCAGAGATAAACTTCTGAATTTACCCCTTAAGCCTAATAATTTCCCAAATAAATGGCAGCACCAAAGAACAAAAACTTAAGGGCATTCTTGACGTCTGTCTTTCACACCTTTCATCCAATGCACCAACAAACCCTATGACTCTTCCTACAGACCATCTCTTGAATCCAGCCTTGTTAGGGACTGCTAGTCTGTTTGGCAAGGCCCAGCTAGCAGAAAAGGGCTTTTGGCAAGGCCAGCCCTAGTGCCAGGTGGACCCAGAATGAACACTGTGTATAGGGAGTCAGCCCAGTGTGTTTACCCCGTAGCCCATGAAGCATGGAAAGCAGAGAGTGTGCCATGCCTTGTTCTCTGCAGCTAGCTTAGCTTCCTGGTTTCAATTGAGCAGGTGCCAGTAATACGTGCATATAAGCTTAGTGTGATAATAAACGGGACTCGTGGCTTGGGCAAGCCTCCCGACCCCAACTTTGTCTCTTCTCTCTTTCTTGCATCTTCTGCTGTCCAAACCCAGTGTGTAATCCAGGGACGGCTGGTCCGTCACACAGCCTACTCTCACAGGCTCCACCAGTATCACCCTGGTCCAGGCATCAATTAACTCCACCTGGGCTCCTGTAATAGCCTCTTAGCTGCTATCCCTGCTTCTCCTCTTGCCCCTTTTATGGATTCTTGCTCCTCATAAGTTAATTAGATCAAGTTGCTTCCCAGAGGAAAACCCTCCAATGGCTTCCTATCAAATTTAGGGGGGAAAATGTTCTCACCATGCCTAGCAAAGTCCTGTGTCATCTGGCCTTGTACTTCCTCTGTGACCTTATTTCCTAGCACACTCCTCTCCCTCAGGATGCACTAACCAAACTGACCTTTTTGCTCTTAATTTTTTTTAATAGGCTTTGCATATGCCCACCCCAGGGCCTTTGCACTGGCTGGTTTCTTGGTCTGGAAGTTTCCTTGTTCTCGTAGCCTGTTCTTTCCTTTTACTTAGATCAGAGCTCAAATGTCACCTTCTCAGAAAGGCCTTCACTTATTTTCCTGTATAATGTTCCCCTTTAACCTGCTTTATTTTTCTTCACTGCATTTAATCACTACCTAAAATTATACATGTTTATTTGTATATTGTGTGTCTCCTTCGACTATAATAGAGGTTTCAATAGGCCTGGCAGGAACTTCCTGTTTTATTTATCACTGTATCCTCTGCCTTTAAAACAATGCACAGAATATAGTATGTGCTCCATAAATACATATTTGAAGGAAAGAGGGAAGAAAACAAATCTTACTCGCCATTTTCATCCCTTGCTGTCTAACTTGACATTACCAACTTGGAGGAAGTTGAATTATCAAGAGCCCTTCAAAGAACCTGAAGTAAAACTTCCAAACCTTAGAAGGTTACAGTATAACAGCTCTGGGCATAGGTTGCCCCAATAACCTCTTTCAAACTAAGTCTAGTGCAAGGAACTTTATTTTCCTTTCGCAAGGTGCACCATTTTGCACTTGTACCCTGTAAATTTGGTTTGGGTATGGTATGCTGTTTATATACCCCTGTTTATAAAGCCTGTAAAAGATAGTGAATTTTTGTCCTCCCCTTAGAATTCTGGCCAGTACAGTTAGTACTGAAGTCATTTGATTTTCTTTAATTCATCAGATTCTCTTGTTCCTCCTTCCAGGTCTCTTTCCTCTATCCTTGGAGACTCTGGCTACCTTACTCACCTTCTTCAGTTTCTCCCTCTGTAAAAGTGGGATAATTATAGTAACTTCTAGAGAGTGGTTGTGAACATTAAATGAGAGGGTATTAGTGAAGCTCTGACAACAGGGCCTGGCACATAGTAGGTGCTCAATAAATGCTAAGTGTGGTTATGGTTATTATTGCTATCGTCAGCACAATCATCATCCTGGTTTTTAATGGCATTCTTGCTCAACTTCCAAATCCTTAGCTGCGAGTCACCTTTCAAGTCAAAAATCTAGTCTCTTCACCTCAACAGTCAGGCCTCTACATCTGCCCCCCAGCCCTGCTAACTATAGTCTCTCCAGGTCTAAGTTGACAGCCTTGCTTCTTATTTCACCCTGACATTAGTGCTGGGCTTCACGTGAACATTATTGTCCAACTCCATCCAACATTTATATTTCCTACTTCGGCTCTTTAAACATCCCATTCTACTCCTTTTCTTCCATGCTCCAGCCTTTCATTTTATTTATTTATTTATTTTAAATATTTTATTTCATTATTTTTAGAAAGAGGGGAAGGGAGAGAGGCAGTGAGGGAAAGAGACATCAATGTATGGTTGTGTTTCACCTGCCTCCAGCCACAGACCTGACTGGAGACCTGGTTTGCAACCTGGTAATGTGCCCTAGCTGGGGAATCGAACCTGTGACCTTTGGGTTCACAGGCTGGCACCTTATCCACTGTGCTACCAGCCAGGGCCTCATTTTATTTTTTAACATTGGAATTCATCTGAATTTTCTGAAATATATCTGACCTCTTTGGCCAGCAAGTTTTGAAACTAATTAAGACTTCAATATATTTTTTATCTTTAAAAAATATTGTGATGTACAGCAAAGTATGCAGCTCAACGAACTGTTCTATATGGATACACCCCTGATATCACCAGGTGATTCACAGATCAGCATAAAGAACATTTCCAGTAACCAAGAAGTTTCCTTTAGGGCCGTTTCCACCATTTTGACTTCTATTGCTATTGATTATTTTTTTCTGTTCTTGAAAGTTTGCATTTCGCTCAATATGCTGTCTTTGAAATTCTTCCATTTTGTTGCTTGTAACAATAGTTGGTTCTTTATTACTGTGACCATACCATTGTGCAAATATGCCACAATGTATCTATTTTTCTGTTAATGGACATTTGGACTGTTCCCAGTTTGGGGATAGAATAACAAAGCTGTTATGAGCATTCTTAAACAAGCCTTCAAGTGGGTATATGTGTTTATTTCCCTTGTGTATGTGCCTGAGTTCAGTTGCTAGGTCATAGGATGAGCATATGTTCAGCTTCCGCAGATACTGCCAAACAGTTTCCCAAAGTGGTTGCACTGAATTATACCCCCACCAGTCCCATCTGAGAGTTCCAGTTGCTCCACATCCTTAAGTAATAGCTGGTGTCAGTCCTTTAATTACCCATTCTGGTGGGTGTGTAGTGTTATCTTGTTGTTTTAATTTGAGTTTCCCTAATGAGTAATGATGTTGAGCACCTTTTCATGTGTGCTTTGACCACTTGGTAAACTTTTTAAAAAATGCTTGAGCAAGTTTTGCATCACTTATAAAAAAACTGGATTTCAAATTGATTTTAATAGTTCTTAATTATGTATATGGAAATGCAAATTTCTTCTTCTAATCCGTGGTTTACCATTTAAACCTCTAAATGGTGTCTGGTGAACAGACATTCTTAATTTTAATGAAGTGTGATTTATCACCCTTCTCTTTTGTGGCAAGTGCTTTTCAAGTTCTATTTGGAAATCTTCAAAATCATGATAATATTCTCCAGTGCTTTCTTCTAGAAGCTTTTCTGATTCTCCTTAACATTTAGGTCTATGATCCACCTCAAATCCATGCATTGAAAAAAAAAAAAAAATCCAGCTCAAAATTCATTTAACAGGATTTTTAAATACCTATCATATGTCAGGCACTTCTGGTAGAACAAAAGCAATTAGTCAACATTTAAAGAATTTATTGGCCAGTAGGGGAAAGGGTGAGACTTGCACATAAACAATATCTAGAAAGTAATAATTTAGCTGGAAAATATGATATGGCCTAATCATTCATATATGCTGCCCAGAGTCATTTCCTCTTTGAACATAGGCAGATGGATTGCATCTCCTACATTCCAGTGATCCTGTCTTTCTCATCTTTCATTGGTCCCCCATCTCCTCTAGGTAAAATTCCAAACCTGTGCCCGTGCCTGGCATGTGAGGTGTCCCACCATTCGGTCCCTCCTCCCTCACCACCCTCATCTTCTGAACCCCTCCATCCTCCATCCAACACCCTCTGCACACACCCACTGAATTCCTGAACTATTCATCCTGCAAGCTTTTCATATCTGCTTTTCCCTCTGCCAGGACTCCTTCTCTCTTGACTTGGATGCCTGAAAATCTGCTCACTGCTCCAGTACCACTTCTGCAAAACCTCACTCGGTTTCTTTCTATCTCATTGTTTGTGCCCTAAAATCTACCTCTGGAGCCAGACTGCTGGGTTTTTACCCTGCACCTGCCATTTTCCAACTCAGTTATCCTGGGCATGTTAATTAAACTGCCTAAATCTTAGGTTCCTCATTGGAAATAATTTTTGTTCCTGTTCTCCATGGTTTTACACAGAATAAATGAGATTACCCAATTGTTCAACACAGTGTCTGGTGCACTGTAAGAGTTCAGTAACTGCTTTAAAAATAGACAAAAAAATTGCCTTGGCTGGTATGGCTCAGTGAATTGAGTGCAGGCCTGGGAACCAAAGGGTCGCTGGTTCTATTCCCAGCACAGGGCACACATCTGGGTTGTGGGCCAGGTCCTCGGATGGGGGTGCATGAGAAGCAACTACACATTGGTGTTTCTCTCTCTCTCTCTCTCTCTCTCTCTCCCCCTCCCTTCCCCTCTTTCTAAAAATAAATAAATTGAAATTTTAAAAAATAGTCAAAAAATTGTGAGAATAATCATACTGATGATCATACTGATGATCAGCTAAAATATTGGTCTTTTCACCTGTGGAGGTCTTAGTGCAGTTCCCTGCACAGGAAACTTTATGACCATCTCCATAACGAATCTTGACAGCAACCTACTAAATAAGTACTGGGATGTCCATGCTATGGTTTTAAAAACCGAGGTTCAGAGGGATGAAACTCTGTCCCATGTCCCTCAGCTGATTCGCAGAGGAGCCAGGATTTTGACTCTTTGCTTCATTGCAAAGTTTGTGAGCCATTCACTGCGTGTCCCTGCCTGGCACCTACATAGTGAGCTCAGTAAATATTTGATGAATTGAATAGAATCTACTAAACCCAGAACCTACCCAAGTTTGGTAAAAGGAACATGGGCTTATTTGCACTGCTACAGTTCTGCATGTGACTCTCAAAGGCCAACCAATCAGATGTGAGACCCTTCTGGCAAACAAAGAGCATCTAGAGAAGGCGCTGTCACCTTTTCCCTCTTGAGAAAGGGTGGTTTCAACATCAATAATTTATACTTTGCGACTTCAAGGTGTGCGCTTTAATTGACACAGTGCTACCTTTCCAGAGGAACAGGTTGTCACTTTTCACAAAATTTGCCCTATTTAACTAAACTTTATTTGTTGTCTAATTACCTACCGTTTTCTCTATTGCTATATTACAGTCTCAAGCTTTTAAAATGCTGTGCCAAGAGTCTTGGGAGGATCATTTTCAAACAAATTCTGGAACCCTGACCTCTCCAGCCCAGCAGTAAATGTCTGGAGAGCTGGAACCACATCGTATCTGCCTATATTTCCCATGGCACCTGACGTGGTTAGGCAGAAATTCAATAAGTATATGCAATATTAATTATCTGTGTACTTGTTTCATGCTGGATTCTGGGCTAGGCCTTGGAAAGGAGAAAGGAGAGATCAGATGTGGATCTTGCCCTCCAGGAGCTTCTAATCCAACGCAGAAGATAAGACTCCAGCATAAGCAACAAACATCTGATATGGGAAATGGATCGTGTCACAGGGATTGTGGCAGAGAGTTACACTGGGGTACACCCCCTTCCCAAAGCATCATTTGTACTTGAAGATTTCTGGGAAATTTGTTGATATTAAAGCAAGCATGGGCATAATATGGTGTACACTGTAACATGTGTGTGTGTGTTAAGGTAAAACAGATTTCAAGGTGCCATATTTGGTAGACCGTTCCTGCTGCCTTCCTCCTAGGGTACCTTCCTCCGTCTTTAGGAGTGTTTTGGTGGGTGGTAATAATAAGCATGACTGTTGGCATCGGAGAGAATTAATTAGGTTTTTCAATCAGGCTCTGCTCCATTACTTTCCAGCTATGCAGTTTTGAGCAAGTGGCCTGAGCCCTCTGGACCTCAATTCAGTCATGATTTTATGAGGATTGCTGTTTTATATAAAGCTTTTGTCATATACAAAGTAGCTTTTATGCATGATGTGAGGAAATGAATGTTCATGGAATGGGTGGGTGGATGGGTGGGTGGATGGATGGGTGGATGGATGAATAGATGAATAGATAGAGGAGGGAACAAGCCAGTCTATTACTGTATATCATATACATATATTTTTTTCCTTTGTCATTAATAGTTTGCAATTCTATAGCAGCTTGTACCCTTGAAGCACTTTTTAAAAATACTTCATTTATGTATTTTCAGAGAGAGGGGAAAGGAGAGAGAGAGAGAGAGAGAGAAACAGCAATTGGTTGCCTTTCTCATGCCCCACAACTAGGAACTTGGCCCTTGGGCCAGGCATGTGCCCTGATTGGGAATCAAACCTGCAACCCTTAGGTCCACAGGCTGATGCTCAATCCACTGAGCCCACCAACCAGGACTGAAGCACTTCTACGTTCACACAAAAATCAAAGAAAGTAGAACCATCTCAATTCTACCTATGGGAAAAATTGAGGCCTCCAGAAATGCCTGGTCTTGCAAACATGGAGATTGGTCAACCTGAAACAGCACCTGGTTCCACATCTTTAACTCAGGGACTAGTTAGGGGCTTAGGAATAAGGAGAAGGGGACACATTGTTCCAGTTACTGTCTTTCCTTTCTGAGCTGTGCACAGCCTCTTAATTTGAGCTACATGTCATTAGTCATAGAATGACAGAATCCACATGGCTAGGGCAAGGCAGAAGTACTTCACTTTCCCTGTTGAGAAGCTGATACAAGCTATGGATGCTAATCTCCTTAAGAACATACATACACCCCAAAAAACACATGCAATTTCATGGGCACCCTGAAGACCCTCCACGTGCTCAAGACCCCTCTTCAGTGAACAACCTGAGCCTCACCAACTGCAGAAACCACAGACTCATTACCTCCAGGCAGAGTAGTAGAAACAGTACAACCCCATAGAGCAAATCCAGCAACTCTCATCCAGGACAGCTTGCCCTCTCTACTCTGCAATCATCTGAATTCTGAAAACTTATCTTTCGATCAATATCCGAAATCAAGCCATTTATTTCCCTCCCAGGTTTTGGAAAGTTTGGGTGGAGATGAAAATTGAGGTCACCTCTGTTTTAGAGATGAAAATTGCCAGCATGTATGGGGTGGAGACTCGTGAACAAGATAATACATAGTTACCTAGAATTGACTGGCTTCACTACAAGAGATGCCTTTGTTGTCATGAAAGCCAAGATTGGCCAGGAAAGATAAAGAACCAGACTTGCGGCTGAAAGGAAACTTGGTAAGGCACATCATACCTTCATTCAACACCTGTGTACTGAGCAGATACTATGTGCCAGATATTATTCTAGACCCCTAGGGTACATTGAAACCAAAATGAAGGAAAATCCTTGTCCTACTGTAATCCTTGAGTTTATATTCCAGTGAGGAAGAGGAACAAATACCACTAACTGTGATAAATAAATTATATAGTATGCCAGAAGGCTAAAAGTGCTCGGGTGGGGCAAGGGGAGAAAAAGGATGTTAATCAAGATAAAGAGATTAGTGGGGTGTGTGGTGGAAGAAGCAAGTTGCAGTGTTGAAATAGGGTCAGGAAATCTGCATTGAAGGTAAGGTTTGGGTGAGGTGTGCTCAAGACTTGAAGACATGCTGCTGTGGTCATCCCTGAAAGGGGCAAGCCAAGATGTCAATAGCAATACTCAATAGCTAACATCCAAGCACTTACCCAATGATTATTTTTGGGGGGTGCATTAAGAGCTAGATGCTAGAGGTAAGCTGAATAATAGCCCCCAAACATACCCAGGTCCTAATCCTTGGAACCTGTGGATGTCACCTGTATTGTAAAAGGGACTTTGCAGTTGTCATAAAGTTAAGGATTTTAAAATAGGGAGATTATCCTGGGTTATCCGGCAGGCCCTAACTGTAATCATAAGGGTCCTTATAAGAGAGAAGCAGAGGGGGACTTGACTACAGACGGGAAGAAAGGGATGTGACTGTGGAAGCAGAGGGAGAAAGGGTGATGTGACCTGGGGCCATGAGCCAAGGAAAGGGCAAGCTGGAATGGTCAGGGAAACACACTTTCCCCTGGAGCCCTCAGAAGGAAGCCAACCTTCTGACACCTTGATTTAATTCCCATAAAAACTCATTTTGGACTGCTGACCTCCATAAGTATAAGAATAAATCTGTGCTGTTTTACACCATCACGTTTGGGGTAATTTGTTGCAGCCATTGGAAACTAATACAGTGCTTTTCCAGACAAGGACACAGTGATGAACAAAAATGACAAAACTCCCTGCTATGTGACATCCTATCTTTGACCACTTGTTCTGTGCCTGGCACTGGCCTGTGCCCTTGTTATGCAGTATCCCTTTGTCACATCGGTCCTTGGAGATGGTTATTATTGTACATGAGGCTGTGTAACTCACAGACCCTGTTCTTTAACCATCTGAGGGTGTTCTGGTCATGCCCAATTAGACTGGGTTTGTTGTGCAATGACTATTTTGGATGTGCCGGTTATATGCTTATGCCATCTCTGATGCCACTGGACACCTGGGTGGATAGGACTACTCTGGGTGCCTGGGTGGCTAACCACTTCCTCTCTCACATCACTGGGAGTAAGGCTCTTCCCAAAGAAAAGGGGATCCTTTTTTATTCAAGGGTATGTGAATAGCATCCTCCATCTGAATTGCCCACAGAATCTTAGCTAAGTCAGAGGCAGGACTAAGTGGCAGGTACTTCTAAGGGCCTTAAGAACATTATTTAATCTTCATTGTAGCCCTATGAAGTGGATTCTACTGTTAGCACATTTCACAGATGAGGAAATGGAGGCACAGAGATGTTAAATAACTTGCCAAGGTTATATGACCAGTAGGGTTAGGTGCCAAGATTCTACTTCTTAACTGCTTTTAAGGCTCATTAATATAATAAATGTTATTGAGCAACTACTATGAGTCAAGTACTCTTCATTTAAGCTCCACAACAACTTTCTGACAGTTAAGTACTACCTCTATGTTATGGATGATGAAGCTGAGGACAGAGAGGAATAAAACCTAGGCAGTGAGCCTGAAGCCCATTCTCACCTATTGTGCTGTTGTTTTTCAAAGCACCCACCTTGTCCAAGGCATTCTACCTAGCCCCTAAGATTAAGATGGGAATAAAATTAAGGCAATATTGATTCCCAGTCAGGGCACATACCCAGGTCGCAAGCCAGGTCTCCAGCCAGGTTCCCAGCTAGAAACAGGTGAAAGGCAAACATACACTGATATTTCTCTCCCTTTCTTTCTCCCTCCCTTCCCCTCTCTCTAAAAATAAAAAGATTAAAAACTTAAAAAAAAAAAGTTTAAGGCAATAAAATAAGTGATTAAGAAGTTGGACTCTGTACTAGACTTATTGGTGTGATCACTTCATAAATTATATAAATGTGTAATCAATATGTTGTATACCTGAAACTAATATAGTATTATATGTCAACTATAATTTAAAAAATTTTAAAGATTTTATTTATTATTTCCAGAGAGAGAGGAAGGGAGAGAGGCAGAGAGGGAGAGAATCAATGTATGGTTGCATTTCACCTGCCTCCAGCCACAGACCTGACTGGAGACCTGGTTTGCAACCTGGTTATGTGCCCTGGCTGGGGAATCGAACCTGCAACCTTTGGGTTCGCAGGCCGGCGCCTTAATCACTGTGCTACCAGCCAGGGCCCATAATAATAAAAAAATTTTTAATTGAAATTTAAAATGTATTTAATTAAAAGTGAAAATACTCTCTCCCCCCCAAAAAAGAAGTTGGACTTTGGAGTCTAAGGAGCCATCTTTTTGATCTTGGACAAGATGCCTAACCACTGTGACACTCAGTTTTCTCATCCATAAAGTGGGAATGGTACTAGGAGCTACCTCAGGATTGTTGCGAGGATTATGTGAGAACCAGCAGATGAAGTGTTTAAGCACAGTGTTTGACACAGGGTGAGTTGTCAGTACATGTTAGCTCTTGTCATGTTATTGTTAGTATAATAAGAAAGTTCAGTTCTCAGCCTTAAATAGAGAAGAATGAACAATGGAGATATTAATTACAATGGTAATTTAAAGAACCCTGAACTAGGGTAAGACTTCTTGTTGCACAACCCAAATGTTAGACTGAAGAGGAAATCAGGAGACCCATCCATGCCCTTCACCTGTCCCAAAGACACCTGCCAGCCCACCTTCCTCCTGGCATAGAATAGGCTATCTAGGAGCCTCTGTCATTTTAGCCATCTTGGGGATGTACTAAAGAAAGAAAATACTAGAAAATCCCACCAGGGCATATGACTCTGAATTGAGCATTTGTATCTGGACGTACCTGGAACTTCACCAGGACCCTATAACGAAGACAGAGAGAGATTTCTAAACGCCTATTGCAGAAGGAGCCCTGGCAACCACTGCTGACTGAGGGGCCTATCTCGGTTTCCTGGTCTACAAACAAAGGCTTTGCTGGGACCAGCAGAGAACTGTCCCAGAAGTGTTTCTTGCTGGTTTCAGGAAACATCTTTTGGGGCATGTTGGTGAAAAATGAGCTACATTTTTTTTTCTTCCTGGAAGATTCATTTATAAACTCTAAAAGGTGTTTTTTATGCTGGGACAACTGGATAGCCACATGAGAAAGAATGAAGCACAATAGAACTTCTACCTCATACTGTATACAAAAATTAACTCAAAATCAATCGTAGACCTAAATGTAAGTGCTAATACTATGAAATTCATAGAAGAAAATGTAGGAATAAATCTTTGGGACTATAGATTGAGCAATGGTTTCTTAGATTTGACATCAAAAGCAGAAAAGATAAAAGAAAAATTAGATAAACTGAACTTCATAAAAATTTAAAACCACTAATGCTTCAAAGGGCACCATTAAGAAAGTGAAAAGACTACCAACAGAATAGGTAAAAATATTGCAAATTATATTTATAAGGACTTAAGTCGGGTTGGGGGGAGGGGGGAGGTAGAGGCAAAGAAGGGGAGCAGCTTAGACAAGAACCTAGTATAAAGGAACCATGGACATGGACAACAGGTGGGATTGACTTTGGGGGGAATGGGTGGGTGGGGAGGGGGACAGAGGGGAGCAAAAAGGGGATGGATGTAATACAACAACAATAAAATTTTTTTAAAAAAGAGGGCTTAAGTCCACAATATATAAAGAACTCTTACACCTCAACAATAAAAAGACAAATGCCCCAATTTAAAAATGGCAAAAGAAGCCCTGGCTGGTAGCACAGTGGGTAAGGTGCCAGCCTGCGAACCCAAAGGTTGCAGGTTCGATTCCCCAGCCCGGGCACATAACCAGGTTGCAAGCCAGGTCTCCAGTCAGATCTGTGGCTGGAGGCAGGTGAAAAGCAACCATACATTGATGTCTCTCTCTCTCTCTGCCTCTCTCCCTTCCCCTCTTCCTAAAAATAATGAAATAAAGTCTTTTTAAAAAATGGCAGAAGATTTGAGTAGCTATTTCCCCAAAGATGATATACAAATGACCAATAAACATATAGGAAGATGTTCAACATTATTAGTTATTAGGGAAATGCAAGTCCAAACCACAATGAGATACCACTTCATTTTAACTAGGATGACTAATATAAAAACAGCAGACAATAACCAATCAGGGAGGATGTGGACATATTGAAACTCTCATACATTGTTGGCAGAATTGTAAATTGGTGTAGCCACTCTGAAAAACAGTTTGGAGTTCCTCAAAATGTTAAACATAGAGTTATCATATGACACAACAATTTTACTCCTAGGAATATACTCAAGAGAAATTAAAACATATGTTCTTCTAAAAACTTCGCACACAAATGTTCACAGCAGCATTATTCATGATAGCCAACATGAGGAAACAACCCAAGTATTTATCAACTGATGAATGGATAAACAAAATGTGGTCTATTCATATAATGGAATTTTATTTAGCCACAAAAGGAATGAAGTACTAATTCCTGCAACAACATAGATGAAACTTGAAAGCATCATGCTAAGTGAAAGAAGCCAGTCACACAAAAAACCACACATTGTATGACTCAATGTATATAAAATGTCCAGAATAGGTAAATCCATATAAAGTAGAAAATAGATTTGTGGTTGCCTAGAACTGGGGAGGAGGGGTACAGAATAAGGGCTGACTCTTAATGGGTACCAAGTTCCTTTTGGAAGGTGATGAAAATATTCTAAAATTAGACAGTGGTAATATTTACATAATTTTGAATATACTAAAACCATTGCATTGTATACTTCAAATGAATGGATTTTATGGTATGTGAATTAGATTTCAAAAAGGTGTTATTTTCAGGCCCTGGCTGGTAGCACAGTGGATAAGGTGCTGGCCTGTGAACCCAAAGGTCGCAGGTTTGATTCCCCAGCCCGGGCACATAACCAGGTTGCAAGCCAGGTCTCCAGTCAGATCTGTGGCTGGAGGCAGGTGAAAAGCAACCATACATTGATGTCTCTCTCCCTCTCTGCCTCTCTCCCTTCCCCTCTTTCTAAAAGTAATAAAATAAAATCTTAAAAAAAAAAAAAAGGTGTTATTTTCAAAAATGACTGTCCTTGAAGAGGCCATTGGAGGCTTCTCTTTGTGAATGTCAGTTCCTTGTTACCTAAGTACAGATAAATTGGGGAATCTGGTTGAAACTTGTTTTTTCTAAGGGCCACATTTTACCCCACAGTTCAGGTTTTCCAAGTTTGCCATGTTGTCTCCTGATTCTAGGTCCAGATATTGCCCCTTCCTTTACCTGGATCACCCATTTCACCTAGTTATCTGCTGCCATCTTTCACGTACCTGCCATCCTGGCTCCCAGCACAGCATGCCATTGAATTGTTTGCTTCCTTGGTGCTGTGTCCTGTACTATGCTATTCACTCCTTGAGGACAGTTATTGCTGAATGAATGAATGAATGAATGAATGAATTGAACATATGAAGTCTGTCTCAAAAGTATTGGCCACACAAACTGTTTTATATTGGCATTGGTTTGATATTTCTGGGACAGAACTTCATATGCCTGAAAAAGAATAAGTATATGTATGGAGTGGAAAGATACAGAGGATAAGAAAGAATAACAAAATAGAAGAACAGGAGATTTGTACTTAAGTTATAGTACCATGAACGCACTTTTTCTGTTTCCTGAGAAATATGGGTTTCTCAGTCCTATAGCTACATTGATCACTTGAGCCTGTCAGATTCTAGAATGGCTTCTCCATTCCCTATGAATCAAACCAAATCCTTGGCCTTTCAAAGAACACCCCAAGCCCTGGCTGATAGCACAGTGGTTAAGGCGCTGGCCTGCGAACCCAAAGGTCGCAGGTTCGATTCCTCAGCCAGGGCACATAACAAGGTTGCAAACCAGGTCTCCAGTCAGGTCTGTGGCTGGAGGCAGGTGAAACCCAACCATACATGGTGTCTCTCCCGCTCTCTGCCTCTCTCCCTTCCCCTCTTTCTAAAGATAATGAAATAAAATCTTAAAAAAAAAAAAGAAACAAAGAACACCCCAAAGTGTGTTTTTCTATGCTTGGTTCATAAATCCTACATTGGCAATGTAGCCAAAGAAAATAGCAAATCCCCAAAGAGGGGTGAGCTCTAGAAACCCATGCAGAGTCACTGACCTGGCATTGTCTGCGATGGTCAAACACTGCACACAACTCCAATGTTCAACAGTACAGTAGTGCACATCCTGCCATGTCCCAAAGACAAAATAATATGCATCCATTAGAAGAATATACCAACCTGAGAAAATGAGTGTATCATAGCTTAAGTGGGAAAAAAAAGCAGGTTATAAACTGGTGGGTAGGTTACAAAGTGATTGGTAATATGTAAATGGTGCACAGGAAATAATTAAAAACTGAAAAAAAAAATTCATACCAAAATGATTTGAAGCCCTGGCTGGTGGCACAGTGGATAAGGAGCCAGCCTGTGAACCCAAAGGTTGCTAGTTCAATTCCCAGCCAGGGCAACATAACTAGGTTGCAAACCAGGTCTCCAGCCAGGTCCATAGCTGGAGGTAGGTAAAAGGCAACCATACATTGATGTTTCTATCCCTCTCTTTCTCTCTCCCTTCCCCTCTCTCTGAAGAATAATAAAATAAAATATTTTTTAAAAAATGATTTGAGGTATTTGCTTTTGGTGGTGGGACTATGGGTGTCTTCCTCATTTCTTTTTTAAAATGGATCCAGGTGTTCTACAATGAACATATATGACTTTTACAACCAGAGATGGAGAAGGAAAACCTCAAATCTCTCACTCTTTCCCCTGCTTTTTCTTGGGGCAGTCGCCTTCCACCTGCTTTGCTTGGTTAACCCACATTCAACTCCAAATCCTCATCCTGAGCTCAGCCAACAAGGGCTACACCTTCCCAGGTGCCCTCAGGAAGCTCCTAAAGGCGTACACTTCCAGGGAGCCTCTTCTGATCACAAGAAGGAGAAAAGACTGGCTCATCCCTGCAATGCCTCCAACATCGCCCTTTGCTTGTCTTGTCCAAGATAACCCCCAGCTTCTTGGCCTGTACTTGACCTCAGGAGACTGCTTCCTGATGCAGCCTAGCAGCTGGTGCGGGCGGGCCTGTGTGCATCTGCACCTGGCCGCTGAGAACTCCCCAAAGGAAGTTGGTGTTGAGGCCACAGAGCTCACTGCTGTTGGATGATGAGAAAGATGGCAATGACTTTTCTGTGTGCGTGTCCTGATTTGCCATGGGAAAGACTTCTCATTTAAAAACCACTCAGTCTTAAAAGCACTTAAGAAGTGATCAAAGGTGTTTGCATTTAACCTGGACCAGCAACCTTCTTAATGGAGTCAGTCCGACGCTCAGTGATATTGGTTGGGAGGAAATGAACATGAGCCAATAATGCTGAGGTAGCTCAAATGCACTCAGATTTTGTGTGAGTTGATGTGCCCAGGTGTACAGGTCCAGTTCATTGCTGAATTGGGATCCACTTAGGGAAACCCTTGGAGGATCAAGGTAGTGTGTCAGGAAACATCTGAGAGCTTATCGTGTACCTAACGCTCACATCTCACAGCACTTGTGAAATGCTGCAGCTTTATCAAAGCCCTACGTAAACAAACCTGGAGTGATCATTCCTACAGAACTTCCTGGTCGAGTATTCCACCCACATGAAGCATAACAAGGCAGGCTCAAGGATAGGATGGTTTTGTGGTGCCTTTAAGAAAGTTGCATGTGTCTTAACTCCTGAGGCTTCTGGAGCTAATTACCCTGGTCTGTGTATAGAATGAGATGGGTTACAGACCAAGATAAATCAGGTAGCATGACA
The DNA here is from genome assembly GCA_004026585.1 of Noctilio leporinus. NCBI lineage: Eukaryota > Metazoa > Chordata > Mammalia > Chiroptera > Noctilionidae > Noctilio > Noctilio leporinus. Next base: position 134,107 of record PVIW01001949.1, read on the forward strand.
TTGACCTTTGGTGTTTTTGAAACTGAGAAAAAAAGATTTAGTGTGCCAAGTTTGCTCATCAACCTGGTATTTCACCTCTCATCTTGAACAAAGTAAACAAACCACGGACATATTTTTCTTCCTTGCAGAACTGCACCCTTTTTCCTGATGAAGTCTGGGTACTGTTTGGCTCTTGGAACTTAATAGAATGGAGGTGGGGAAGCATTTTTTCCTTCTACCCTTTTCTCAAGTATTCAAAGTGGAACAATGAGTGAGTGACTATCACATTCGTCATAACTCTTTTCCATTCCTGCTGAGTGCAGACCTCAATCACACTTTCCTTAGGCCACTGTTGTTGACATTTCCTCCTGATGCACCCAGTCAAGGCTGGAGGTGCTAAGACCCCTGAAGGAAAGAATGAGGAGGAGTGGATGGTCTTCATTCTGCCATTTTTAGGGTTCAGGTTTTTGCTTACTGGGCCCTATAAGCCAAGAGTGAACTAAAAATTCTGGGAGGACAGAAGAGGTTTCGAGGGACCAATGGGGAAAGAGGCAGAATAGTGGTCAGGGATGGCAGGGAAGAGGAACCTTCGTGGGAAATTTGTGTAATGGCATTGAGTTCCACATGAACTGTCTTCCTCATCTTCCCAGAAGATTCTCCATAAAAATCCATTTCTTGTTGGTACATTATTGAGTTGAATCTGTTAGTTGAGGGAATTCATTTATTCATCAAATATGTATTGAGAACTTGAACCAGCCTGACAGTTTTCTAGATGCTCAGGATATAGTAGTGAATACAACATAACCAACAGTGAAATAAATTGGATCCATCTCCAAGGAATCTCCTGGGTGAAAAAACCCAATCTCCAAAGGTCACTACTGTGTGATCCTATTTATATAGGATGGTATTTATATATGGAATGATAAAATTTTAGAAGTGGTGGTTGGCCAGGGGTGAGGGATGGGAGGTGATAGTAGGAGAGGGGTAGGTGTGGAATAAAAAAGCAACAACATGAGACAGCCTTGTGTGGCTGTACTATTCAGCACCTTGTCTGCTGGATATAGGAACTTATACAAGTTAAAGTTGTATAGAACTACACACACACGCGCACACGCACACACACAGAGTGCTACACATAAAGCTGGGAAAATCCCAATAATATCTACAGATTGAATCAATGTCAATATCCCAGCCATGATATTGTACTCAAATGTTACCTTTAGGGGAATGGTCAAGTTCACAGCACTACATGTGAGTAGAAGCTAACTATGGCTGCAGGGAAAAGCCAAAATCATCTGCCCTCCCTTGGGTGTTCATGCACTGTCATCGGAGACTCCTTCCCATCCTCCACCAGGCACCAGGCACCCCTGAGACTATAAAGGTGAGACTCAGATGTCCATGGGCTCCTAGTATTCACATGGGACCCTACGTGACTTGCTCCCTGTTTCCTCCATCCCTATTACCAAGCTGCTTCCTCATCTGCTCCAAATGCTTGGCTTATCCTGATAACCCATTCATCTCAAAGAACCCTGTTTCCTGCACAGATACAGGTGTACCTTTGTTGCCCTGGTTCCTGGCATCAGGTAAGAACTCCTCATGCGAGCCCTGGCCTGGATTCAATCCTGGATTCTAGCCCCTCAGCCATGGCTGTTCAGGTCAGTGCCCAGGCCTCCTATAAAGGGTGGGTTCCCACACCCATCTGTTGAACCTTTGGTTGTACAATGAGCCACCTAGCTCACTAAAACCATCTAGCTTTGTCACCTTATTTTATTGCCTTACAAGAACTTCAGAGGAAAGAAGCCATGTAAAAATAAAATAAGGTCTGAACAGACTTTAAAGTTTTTATTATTTTATGCCACATCATGCCTTGCGTGGAATGACCACAAAGCTGGCCACGTAATTTACTAACAGGGCATGGTTGAGAAAGCTAGAGCTCCCAGGTGCACAATCTAGTGCACTGGGAAGAGCAGAGAGAAGGAAGGGAGAGAAGGGGAGGGAGGAAGGAACAATGACAAATGTTTATCTGTTTCTCCTCTGTCAGTGGTCGCTCATTCTAAGAATGATGAGCATGTGACAACATAATTCATGATCATAGTCTTTATAGGAAAAAGGGCTTTCTTAGAAGTGCTAGAGCTGGTTAATAATATTTGATTGACTTCCAAACAACGTTTTCATGAGGGATCAGACCTGTGTGCTGTGGGAGCCTACCCTTGCGGCAGTACAGGCCTGTCAGGTCTGGGAGGCCACGTGGAAGTCTGCAGCCCTGTCCTGGACTTCCGGGGGAGAGGCCTGCTTCCTCAGGTCCCAGTCTGTCTCCGGGATGAATAATCCGTGGAGATCCAGGTGCATGTCTACCTCAACGTAAGCGCGAACCAGTTCTGTTAAACTTTTGGCATCCAGAATAAGCAGAAAAGGCAGCTTTTGGGGATCAGAAGAGATGATGACTGATAAGATAATTCCTTTGGGGAAACAAAAAGAGACACTTTGTAAAACTAGAGCCTTGAACTTCCTCCAGCTGGAAGGATAGATTTCTCTGCTATGTCTCCCTGTTCTTATTAAATGTCAGAATCTAATTGACATGGAAGTGAAATGAATTTGGTATTAAGCAAGAGCTGAAGAGAATGGCCAGGAACTAGGTATTCAGCAGACCTGCTTCCAGCCCTGGCTGAGCCAGTCCCTTTACCTCTCTGAATTTGAAACTCTATTTGTAGAGTGGGGATAATGTTCTCGCTACCCTCATAGTCTTGCTGAGAGGATCTCTGCATGGTGAATAATAAAAGCACTTTGTAAATTACTGCATGTACTGAAGAATGGCTAAAACTTCCCTAGTATTTAGAAACTCTGCTGATAGAGAATCAATTTTGATGCTACATTTAGGCTAATATATATCACTCGACTAAACTCAAGACTACACCCAAATGGCATATGAATGAGCCCAATTCATCTCATGCACATGCAGTACACAGGCAGCCTCAGCCTTCCCCTCTGTAAAATGGAAACATTCTAAGCGCTCACTCTCAAGGAATAGCGAATTACACATAATAATGCGCATAAAACTTCCAGCAAACATTAGTGCTTCTTTCAGAGGCCTTCTGGGTTTCAGAGTGGCTAAGCATAATTGCAGTCAGATTGGCCTGGACTCACAACCTACCTCTGCAGACACTGGGCGTGTGACTTTGGGCAAGTTACTTCATTCTTTGAGCCTCTCCTTTGGTGAAATGAACACAATGCTACTCCCTACCCAAGCAGAGAATGTACCAAACACATTCACACAGCCCAGGGGAAGGCTGGCCTCAGCAGGTGGAGGTGCCAATCCCCAACCCCGCAGTGACACAGGGTCCCCCACCTGGCACCCTGCCATGAATAATCAGCAGGTAGAAAACCACTCCCTTCTCACCTGAGGGAAGCAGCTGGCAGGCTTGGTGGGGCAGCCCCACCCATGGGTCTTGTTATTCTCTTTAGCACCCTCATGGGTGTAGGCAGGGCATTTCTGGGTCAAAGGCACAATCAAGGACCATTTGCCATGTGGAAACCCAGAAAAGCAAGGTGAGCCTCAAATGCGCATTTCTAGCTGCTCCAAAAAAGGGTACATGCTTAGATAACAAAGAACTCTGACCCAGCCATGAAATGAATGTTAAAACCAAGATTCTACACTCTGGGCAAGGGTAGAGTTGCTCAGTGGAAAGGAGGTGGGCTTCTGTGTGATGAACAATTTAATCTCCTTCAAGGGAGATCTGCTAGGTGGTGACTTCTATCTAGATAGCCAGCAAGATAACCTACCCTCACGGAGAGACTTTAGATGGGAGCTTTGAGCCACAGAGTGGTCAGCCTGACCCCCAGCGGGACTGAAGACCACAGGTAGACTGTGACTACGCAACCAAGACCTCACACAGGCTCTGACACGAAGGCCCAGGGGAGGTTGCAGGGTTGTCCATATTCCATGGATATTGTTGGGAGAAGGTGGTGTCCATGATGTCCCTGGGAAAGGACAACGGGAAGCTCCACCAAACTTGCAGATGACGTTCGAGGTATGGATGGCCTTGGGGATTCCTTGACCTGGTAGCTTTGGAGTCCTACAGACCTGGGTTTCAAAGCAGGACTCCATGAACTGTGTGACGTGGGCAGGGCGAATGTCCCCCAATGGTTTCTCTGTCTGAGAATGTGATCACAAGCAGAGTCCAGTGGACAGGCTCCCCTTCCCAGAGTCTTACCATCATCCTCCTCTTTGGCACCTGGTGTGGGCACAAACACCGGTTCTGCTGGCCAGGAGTGCTCCTCTTCCCATTTTAAGAATGACTTTGTGAGAATGTCATATTTTATCACCTGTACATTCACAGACGAGAAACATGGGGATGACTTGTTGGAAAGCATGCTTATATTCTTTCTGCAAACTGAAAGGCACCAAGGCCCACAAAGAAAGGGGATTAAGCCCCTCCTATGGAGGCCCAAAGTGACACCTCCCTCTGACCAGGATCACAGCAGAAATGAAAGCAGCCAGCTTCCTCCTCCAACTGCAGCAAAGGTCCTCCCGCCACCACATGGCACACTGAATTCTTTTCGTAACAGAAATGCTGAATTTATCTGGTATTGTGGCACTACCAGGCAATGGACAGATAGTTAAAATAAACAAATGTTTTCAATGCAAACATTTAAAGTAGAATACGATGCCTTTGTTATTTCAAAAGTATAGATCACTGGACTTCTCTTAATCACCAAGAGGCCTGTTTTCCTTCAGGGTGTGGGAGTGACTTGTGGTGTGTGAATGTGTGTGTGGAAAACTTAATTTTCTTACTTTGTACTTTCTACACTCCTTTTAAACAGAGGAGTTCCATTCTATTATTAAAAATGAATATATTAAGGAAAAGTAGTCCTTAGGATATATAGTAAGTGTTCCACAAATAGTTGTTCAATAAGCAAATCTTTCAAGTGTCAGTTGTACCCCCCACCCCCTGCTTGGGAGGGTGAGGTGGGGACTGGGATCCCTCTGTCCACTTCTTTTCCTCACTGCCTGCTGCCTTGTTTGTAGCACAGAGTGGGTGCTCAAAATACATGTGTGGAATAAAGAAACCAGTCAAACTCTAGCCATGACCCCCTTCCTGAGCTTCAGCCCATTAGGTACAGCTCCTTCTCTTGGCTCAACATTACTTCAAATGTATTTTGTCCCAAACTGACCTTATTCTCTAACCCACCTCTGGTCCCCCAGGGAACCTCCTTCTTTCCCTTCCTTTTCTAATCAAGGTCACCCAGTCTGAGAATCTGAGAATTCAGCTTTGTAGACAGGACTGTTACAGGCCATGGTTGTCCAGGGATCCTTACCTTACTGGGGACTGCACTGTTTGACACGTCAGCAGCAAAGACATATCGATATTGCTTTCCGTTGTAAGTGTAATTAATCCGAGGCAGTTCTAAACCTAGGGAGAATGATACAGCTGATGAAGCCTTTATCTTGAGGGCTGGGACCATCTGCTCTTTGTGTCTGGCTGGGCACCCTTTCTGCAAAAACAGTTCCCAGTCCAAGATCCCTGAACTTGATTCAGGTTCTGGATTGGATCAGGGTAGTCATAGGGCAGGAGGAAGGAAGCTTTGATAATTATCCTGGCTCTATTAGAAGGTTCAGGAGTGAGGTTTTTAAGTATATAAAAATCTTTAATTATCCAAGATAAAAAAAAAAATAATTGCATGATTAAAATCAGAGGCTATTGCAATTTTTCAAAGCTCTTTAAAAAACGTACTTGTGCATGTACACATGTGTGTGGGTATGAAGGGAAACTTCTGAATCTGTGGAAAGAAGAGTCAATGGGGGATAGCTAAATAAATCTGTTGAATTCAGCCCTGGCTGGTGTGGCTCAGTGGATTGGTGCCAACCTGCGAACCCAAAGGTCGCTGGTTCAATTCCCTAGTCGGGGCACATAACCAGGTTGCAAGCCAGGTCTCCAGCCAGGTCCTTAGCTGGAGCAGGTGAAAGGCAACCATACATTGATGCTTCTCTCCCTTTCTTCCTCCCTCCATATCCTTCTCTCTGAAAATAATGAATAAAAATAATAAGTAAATAAATCTGGTGAATTCATATAATAACATTATGTTAAAATATTTACAAAGGATTTTAATAATATGGAAAAATGTCCACATCATAAAATTAACTATAAAAGGCTGACTATAGAATTATATCCACTATGTTAAAAATGAAGACATGCCAGCCTGCGAACCCAAAGGTCACTGGTTCGATTCCCAGCCAGGGCAACATAACCAGGTTGCAAGCCAGGTCTCTAGCCAGGTCTGTGGCTGGAGGCAGGTGAAAGACGACCATACATTGATGTCTCTATCCCTCTCTACCTCTCTTCCTTCCCCTCTCTCTAAAAAGTAATAAATAAAATATTTTTTTAAATGAAAAGGCTTAGAAGCATTATAGCAGTGATAACTTCTTTATATTCAATAGTTTATATTTTGCATTGTACATTCTAAGTTCCTCATTGTGTGAAATTTTTATTATACCTATTACTTCTGTAATCCAAAAACAACCTTAAAATTTTGTTCATGTAAATGCATATATATTTATATATGCCTGTTGTGTCAGATTTAATTTCTAAGTCTGAATACCAAAATGAAAGGCCCCCCTCTTATGAAATATGCCAGGTGGATGGAGCCAACTGCTGGTAAAAATATAATGTCCAAGAAAAGAGGAAACAGGGAAACACATGTGCCACACAAAGGCCTCCTGAGGAGGACCCAAGGCATAAATGGTTATCAAGCTCAGTGAGGAGTGAAGGGGAATGAATTATTAGATGGAAAGATGTACATGTAATCTCACAGGTGAGTCATCATGAGACTGCGAAGAGACAGGTCAAGATGAACAAGAGGAGGAGAGATCACCTACATACTTAAATCAGGGAAAGACATCCATAGTCAGCCCTAATGTAGGCCTGAGACGTCCTGAGATGCTCCTGGGCTCCTCAAACCTGCTCTGGGAACCCCCTCCCCCAAGACTGTAAGTGGTCAACCAAAGGCACTTGATTAAGTAAGGTATGATTCATTTCAGCAAATTCTGCATCACTATCAAAGCCACATTCTTGAAGAATCTTCAGATGTGAGGCAATTCTCAGACTACCTTCATTAGGTGGAAGAAACATTTCAGAACATTCTACATGGTATGGTATATGTTCTAAAGTTATAAATGCAGAGGAAGGGTTTTTGAATAAGAGGTCCTGGTTTTGCTGCCTGTCTTTAGCCAAGTTACCACATTATTCTCAGCTTTGCTGTCCTCAGTTCTAAAAGAAGAATAATATGCACTAACATCTGCCTGTTAGAGTTGCTCTAATAATAATGGTTCCCTTTTGCTGGACTCTCACTATGGGCGAGGCCCTGAGCTCAGCCCCTCATGTGTGAACTCATCTAATGAGAATGGTAACAGGATGGCAGTGCCAGGATCAAAGGAAAGGATGTCTGAGTAGCTCCTGGCAGACAGCCTGGCATATGCCAACCAGTCCATACACAATAGAAAAGACTGGAAGACTGGATGACTATTTCCAAAGATTTTCATGGATGGATGGACTATGAGGGATTTATCTATTGCTCAAGATTGCTATAATAAACAGGAATTCTCTTTTCAGAAATAAAAAGACTATAATGTCTTAAGTCTCTATCTGCCCACATCATAGCATGGTGAAGTTGATGCCTTGAAAATTAGAAACAAGATCTGTATTTTCACTTTTAAAACTCCAAGAGTCTGGGTGCCACACAGAACTGGTTATTGGATCTATGGGACACTGTTTACCGAAATAAGCACATCTCAGTGGGCACATCTGAAGTCATTCTAGGAGAGTCCCCAGGATGGCACCCCTCCAGGTCCTTGAACCCGATGTGGGGCGGCCAATGTGGAGAGCAAGGTTTGAGTTTAGAGCCACATCCTGCCACTCTCTGAGTGTCCTGGGCAAGCCTATTCAATATGAATTTAAGTGCTGAACTCAGACCCAGCTAAGTCAGGCTTTTGTCCCATGTTGGTGATAACACTGAACACAAAAACATGGTCCCCACCCCAATAGGCATATTATATTCTAGGGCCATGGTGGCCTCCATGGGTCACTGGAAATGTGTGGACACGTTTCTGGTTATTCCAGTTCGGGGGGTGGGGGGGGGTGTGCTATTGGCATCTAGAAGGTCGAGGGTCAGAATGCTGCTTCAACACCTTACAATGCTCAGGACAGCCCCACTAGAGAGAATGACTGGCCCCAGGTATCAGTAGTGCCAGACTGAGAAGCTCTGCTCTGATGTGTGCATAGCTCAAACTTTCTGAGGCCTGGTTTTCTCTGTGAAATGCAGCTGATAGCACCTATTATGCAGGGGATTGTGAATGTGTAGAGGTAGAGATACAAATGTGCTGTGTCTGTAAGTCAGCATCCCAGCCTTTGCGGAGGACAGCTGTAAGTCACTGGGGGCAAGGACCATCCCAGTGCCCTTCTGTGTGGCGTTTGAAGGTATAGAAGGGACAACTGTCTCCAAATGTTCTTCACTGGGGTGTCCCAGAGAGCCTTCCTCTTTGTCCCTTGTCCATGTGCAGCATCTCTGATTCAGAAGGGGGTATTACAGAAAGAGGCCTGGGCATCTTTGTGAAATTCTGCCCTTCTCTGAGAACAGGGATAGAGGGTGTATTTTACCTTCACAAAGCAACTCTGGCTGGCAGTAGACTTGGTCATCATTTCCCTTCAGGGCCCTTGCTGTTGTAGATGTTAGTGTGATTAAATCTGAGCCCGCTTCAGCATTCTGAAAGAATTGGTTTTCAAAAAAAATTAAAACTTATTATCCAGAGAAAACAATTTTACTGTGTACTTTAAAAATGATTTTATTCACTTATTTTTAGAGAGAAGGGAAGAGAGGGAGAAAGAAGGAGACAAACTCAATGTGTGATTGCCTCTCATGCATCCCCAAGTGAGGACCTGGACCCCAACCCAGGCATGTGCCCTCACTGGGAATTGAACCAGTGACCCTTTGGTTTGTAGGCCAGTGCTCAGTCCACTGAGCTGCACCAACCAGGACTACTATGTACTTTAAAAAGAATGCTTTTGCAGTTATGATTTTGCTGTGGCTTCCATGACTCACAGGGAACAACTATTATATTATTGGTATTATCAGTTAAAAAGGAGGGTTGGTGATTGGAAGTGGCTCCACTAAGAATGCATAACTGGTAGGTGGTAGGGTAGGGGCCCCAAAAACCATGGCTCTTTTTTTCTACTACCTTATCCTTCACAGGTGAATTTAATGTACTGTTTAAATACCAGATGATTCACCTGTAAGAGGCTGCATTAGTCAGTTATTAAACGCATATTTATAAAGAGTTCATAATAACATGGGAAATGCACATGATAGAATACTGGGTGACAGAGTAAATTGCATATGCAGTCTGAGCTCAACCAGCTAAAAGAAATTACATTGGAAAGAGCCTGGGAAAAATATACCAAATAGTAACAATATAGTGGGCAGTGACATTATGAGGACTTTAATTTCTTTTTCTATTCTTATCTGTATCTTCAGTATTTTCTCCTTTGTAAAGGTATCACTGGTGAAAAAAAAATGCAATAAAAATTATTTGGCAGAAATATACCTATCAAGAATATTCCTTGGTTTCAAGCTATAATCAGATTTTGCTCTGTCCAGTACCTTATTGCCCTCATTTTAACCCAGAAGAAGGATTTAACACGACTGATCAAATGTTTATCAAACATCTAATACTCGCTGTTTTCCACATACTAGTTATGGGACCTTGAGTAAGTTATTTCGCATCGCTGAAGTTCAGTGTTTGCCTCTGTATAATGAGGTACAGCCTATGCATTGTATAAATGGTGTATATGTCTCTGAATTATTGTGCAGATTAGATAAAATAACCTGTGCAAATGATTTAAAGAGGGCCTGGTTAGCAGAACATGCTACATAAATTCTAGCTGTTGATGGCATTGTTGTTGTATTATTACTACTATTGCTGTTCCTACAACTACATTGCTGCTGCCACCAGGGGTGGTGAGTTGAAGTCAGTACTGGAACAGAATGAGAAATAAGACCGCAAAAGTCCCTAACTTCACACAATTTAAGAGGAAAATCATTGTTTTGGCTGACTTCTCATTTAAACTTTGCTATACTTTTCAATTTTTCCAAAGTGGGCTTTTAAAATGAAAACAAACCTATTTGAACAGTAGCTGCTTTTTGCTTGGGAAAGGGAGAATATTTACTGTATCCTAGCTATTCAACTGCAGGATCCCTTCAAGACTTTTTTGCAGTTCAATTCCTCAATGTACAGAAGATGTACTGAGGCCCAAAGAAGGAAAGTGGCCTTGTCCAAAGTCACATAGAGAGAAGCAGAGTCTGGGCTCAGACCTTCACATGGTGATTCTTCTACTCAGAAGGGAGGGCACTGCAGGCTGAGGACAAAGCAGGTGCAAAGGCCCAGAGGCTGACCTGCTCCCATCCTGCAGGTCTCAATGCAAACCCACTTCCCTAACAACTCAGTAGGCAGTGTCTCCGAGGTATTTGTCCCAAGCTGTAATTATTTCCTTTATGGAGCTGCTTTCTTCTCTTACACTGTCTTTCCCTATGAACACAGGGGCCAGCTTTTGTTCATTGCATAGCACATACCTCCCAGGGAGTAATTGCTGAATCAATGAGCAAATGCATGACTCAATAAGCTTTTCCTTTAATTGTCAGGGGGCAAAACATGTGCTTTACAGAGTGGTTGTAAGAATTACCTGAGATGAAGTGCATGAAAAAGTCACTTAGAGCCTGGCACCTGTGTGGTTTCTTACAAACAAAAGCTCTGGATGCTTCCATCTGCGCAGCAGCACCATTGGTGGGAGGCTCCTCCTGGTGACTTGCAGGTCACATGACAGCAATAGGCCTTTTGTGCATGTCCTGGGCTTGATTCTTAGGGAGACAGTGGATCTGCAGCCTGAAACTGGTCAGACTGGTTGAGGGATAAACTGAATTTTTCCACACACAAATGACTCTGCTGCTTTCAGTGGCCAACATGTTCAGCTTTGGGAAGAGACTGCTCTTCAGCTAGAATGCAACCAAATTCTGTGGGCTTACTTTAAAATCCCTAAATTCAAGGGAAGAAGAAGTAATCTCAGTAATCCCTAAAACACTCCCTGGCTTTGGAGTTTAGCAGCCCTGGGTGTGAAATCTGACTTCGCAGCTTTCTCTGTGAACCAACCTGCTCAGCTCCCCAGCCTACCGCCTTGTTTGTAAAATGGAGGGGTGGGAGGGAGGGCTCAGTTAGTAACTTTTGGATGAATGGTGGGTGTAAACAAGCTTCCTTTGACCTGTGTTTGAGTATAATGGTTCAGATTAAGTTAAATAATGGTTATGAAAACACCTGATCCAGGGCCAGACCCATCATAATTAGTAACCTGGAGCCAGGTAGACATGCATTCAAATCCCAACTCAAATCCCACTGATAATTTTGCGATGTTGGGCAGGTGACGTTTTTTCTCATCTGTATTCATGGAATACACTCAGAGGGCTGTCATAAGGACTAGGTGAGAAGCAAGCAAAACATGTAATGGCCCCTAAAATTGCAGGACCCAGGATGAGAGTGAGCCCCATCAACCCTGGGTCTGAATATATCAAATTGTTAAATAAAAGACTGTTCTTTCTCCTACATTGGCATATAGGCCTTCATAATGTGGAATGGCACTAACACGGCAACCACAAGCCACATTTTGGCTATTTAAATTTAATTTCTAAGTAAAACTTAAAATTCAGTTTCTCAGCTGCCATGGCTCCATTTCAATAGTATAGGTGGCTAGCGGCTACTGCATTGCATGGACGGATAGATAATGTTCATTCATCGCATCATGTTCTACTGCATAGTGCTGATCCAGAAGGGCAGGTATGAATTTAAAATTCTAGGACCCCCTAGTGTTTGGATCTGAACTAGGGTAGAAGAATGAGGGCTGGCCTCTAGGCCTGGGCTCTCTGTCCCTGCCCCTTTTTCCCCATCGCATGGATGACCCAGCCAGCATAACCAAGCCAACAGCCAGCCCAGGCCACCTTGTGGGCCCTGAGGAGGACAGAAGCAGCTATTGCAAACAGCTTGAGCTGTTTGGGCAGGAAATTCTGGGATCCCAGGTAGCCAGTTCATCATTAGGTTCGGGGAGGGGTGGTCCCTCTGGGTGGGCATGAGCCCATTGCCCTTTGAACTCCTCATGCTGGGGAGAGGGGACACTGCTGGAAAAAGGCCTAATCACAGCCCCCAAAGGGCCAAGATCAGAGCAAGGGCTCCTCTAGCTGGGGTCTAAAGCAGAAAAGACATCTTAACACAGGGCCTGGCACATAGTGAGCTTTCACAGTGGCTGCTCTTATAATATTGGGTCATTTTTGCATTTGGAGAAAAGACAAAAACCAAATCTACTTAGCTGGGAGTTGAAGCTGCCCTTGTTATGTCTAAGAGATGCCTATCTTCCTCCCATCCCTGCCCTTGATGGCCCCTTATGTATGGATGGCTGGCAGGAGGAAGTCAGTACCTGTGACAAGGACAGGGCAGTGGCACACTGCCCAGGCAAGGCAGGACTGTCTGCACACACCCACAGCCCTCCAGGCCCAGCCCTGCCTTTGATAACCCCTACGCCACCCTCCATAAACAGGCTGAGGATGCCAAGAGGCCCTACCTTCCTTTGACCCCAGCTGGCTTGAACATGGGAGAATCTGGGGCAGCTGGGAAATCCCAGACTGTTGAATAGACTTCACCATTGTCCGTTCTACACGGAAAACACTTTCGACTTGGGAAATATTCCAAACACTAAAGACCTTGTTCCCTTTTAGATACCTTTTTTCATGTTTTTCATTCATTCATTCATTTAGTGTTCATTTATTTAAAATATTTAAGAACTGAATGAGAATCCTCTGAGAGCTAGATGCTGTGATGCGTGCAGGGGATAAACTGCTGACAAGACAAAGCCCCGGCCCTCTCAGAGCTTCCGCAGGAAGAGGTACTGAACAAGTTCGTTATACTTGAGATAAATGTAGGGTGAAGAGCTGCAGGTGCCGTTAGAGTGCATGAACTCATCTGAGACGGGTAAGGACCATGATACGTTCAAGAGGCCAGGTAAGTCTGACCTGGAGTGGAGGTCTGAGGGGAAAAGAACAGGGTGTCAGGCAGAGTGATGAGCAAAGTCGCCAGACCGAAGGGCTTTTGACAAAAAGTGGAATCTCCTGAAGTTCTTCCCTAATAAGCCCTTGGAGAGGATGAATTTAGAGCTGCCAATCTGGGCATATAGGCCATGTCCTCCTGCTTTTCTACTTAAGTATGCAGGCGGGGTGGTGACTTGAAAGTGAAGCAAGAAGACATTTTTAAGGGACAATAAATAGCAATTAGAAAGCGTGGCCAGAGCTACCCTTCCCAGGGCTCACTCTTCTTTGCTAGTTTCAAAGCAGCAGATGGCTTTTAAAAATATACATGCTGAACTTCTTAGCTTGGTTCCAAGGAAACAAATCATTTTCAAGCGTGATGAAAGATTATAAAATCCTGTGGTGTGTGGGCAGTGGGAGGGAATCTTCCCTCTCTGTGTATTATCCCTGGGCTGAGAGCGACATGAGTAGGGGCTGGGCCTCGGGATTTTTGCCACCTGTGGGCTCTGTGACACCCCATTGCTTCCTGGAACTGGGAGATGCTCTCCAAGGCCCTGCACTGAGGCATTGACCAGAGCGAGGGTCGCAGAGGGTGGTGGCTTGTGTGATGATTATGCAGGACACAGGGCTGGGGCCATTCACTCAATAGCCCTGAATCACCTGAATCATTCTTTTTCTCTTTCAAGCTTTCTGACAGGGTCAAGGAGTAAGTCTCAGTTGGGTGCCACTATGTCTTCAACAGCTAATACATTTTAGAAATTTCTCATTAACAAAGAGATTAAGTCTTGGCAAGCAATAATATCTGGCTGGACCTTAAGACCTTTGCTTTATTTTCATGTTTTTTTTTTCTTTTTGGTGGGTGATAGTGGTGTGGGGAGTGGTGGTGGTACTGGGTGGTGGTGCTTTCATTTTCTTTTTTTGCTTTTAAGATTTTATTTATTATTTTTAGGGAGGGGGAAAGGGGGAGAGGGAGAGAAGGAAAGAGACAGCCATATATGGTTGCCTTTCACCTACCTCTAGCTACAGACCTGGCTGGAGACCTGGCTTGCAACCTGGTTATGTGCCCTGGCTGGGGAATCAAACCAGCGACCTTTGGGTTCACAGGCCAGCACCTTATCCACTGTGCTGCCAGCCAGGGCTCATCTTCTTAATGTTCATGCTTGCCTTTTATTTGCAGCAAGAAAGGCTGGCTTTCCATCAGGTAACGATAAGTTTCCTTTCAACACTGAGTTGATTTAAACAAAAACGTGACTTTGTAAGTGTAAGAGAGAGGAGATAGGAAATACGGTAAAAATCCTGACAGAGATGCACAGATGACTTCGGATGGGGAGATGCTGGAGAGACCGGAACAACAAACAAACCTGGTGTTTAAATGCAGGCCATCTCTCCCCCACACTCTGGTGTTCTTTCAAAAAATGATATACAAAAAAACACTTTAAAGTTAAAAAAAAACATGAAAAAAAAAATGCAGGCCCTGCCCTGCTCACTAGTCGTGAGATGCCTGAACCCCAGCACTGAGGGGCCCAGCAGTGAGAGTAGGGGAAGGCTCCCCGGGCACTGTGGGAGTGGCCCCTACTCGCCAGGCCTGCGGAGCCCTGACAGTTCTTTCCAGGAGCTAGGCCCTCTGGGGAGAACAGCACAGTCATACCCCTTACCAGCTACAAGGGTGGGTTTAGAGATAGGCTGGTGCAGACAACAAACTAGGCTTTGCAGTTCTGAGCTGTGTGACCTCGCTGAGCCTCAGTTTATTCATCTGTGAAATGAGTCTAATATCAGAACCTCTCCCACAAGTTGTTTGGATTATTACGTGAAGTAAGGAAAATAAAACACTCAGCAAAGTACCTGGCACATAGAGTGCATTTCATAAATATGAGCCATCAAAATTGAATTGAATTAAATTTGGTTTCATTTAAATTAATTAAGACATGAAGTCAGTGAGTTCTGGAGCCAGAAGCCTCTGTAGCCTCCAAAACCAAGCCCAGAGCTTTGGCAGCGTCACCCTAATTGAGGATAACATCTGACCTAGTGGTCATTTTTAATGCAAGAACAGGACTATTCAACAGCAGGGCATTGGGTAAGCAAATGGTGCTGAATCCCTGCCATGGGCTGTCAGGAAAATACTATATCAAAATGATGTAGAAGAAACTTCAGTGTCATGGAAAGACGTTTGGGTATACAAATAGGTGAAAAAAGCAGTACATGCAAGTGTGTACACATTCAGCCATGAAAAGGAATGAGGTACTGATTTACCCCACAACACAGATGAACCTTGAAAACATGACGCTGAATGAAGGAAGCCAGACACAAAGGGCCACATGTTATATGATCCATTTCTATGAAATGCTCAGAGAAGGCAACTCCTCAGAGTTACTACAGAAAGCAGAGGAGTGGTTGCCCAGGGCTGGGGAATGGAGAGATTGGGGTAGAGAGTGATGGTTAAAAGGTGCTGGATGTAGGGGGTAATGATAATGCTTAATGTTGTGGTGATAGTTGTACAATTTTGTGAATATACTAAATGCCATTGAATTATACAGTTTAAATGAGTGAAATAGGGTGAATTATGTGACATGTGAATTATATCTCAAGTAAAGCAGTTAAAAATTATGTACAGTTGATCTAGAAAAGCAAATCATATTGTACGTACTTTTAACTACTTTATTGAGATATACATATAAATCTCTATATCTCACTGGGATTGATATGTGTATACAATATATGTATGTTATAGATATTATATATATAGATATATATTATATAGATATATATAGATATAGATATTATGTGCATGTACATATATCAATGTGTCTGACTATCTATCTTGCTAGCTAGTTATCTATGAAGAAAGAGAGAGAGACTTGGAAGGTAATACAAATATATCTACAATGGGTTTATAGGGGATTTCTTTCCTTTTTTTTACCTAATCCATATTTCCTAAAGTTTCTATTATGACTATCTACTACTTTTGGGAAAATAATGAAAATGTTTTCTGTCCTTCTTTAAGAACGGCTCACTTCGGATTTCAATGGCCATCAAATTAGGGCCAAAGCAATTTCCTACTTGGGCTCATCTCTCCCCAGGAATAAAGTGGGCTTTCCTTCAAGCCATTACCTTGTCCACGCAGAGAGGCACAGCGAACCTCTTGAGGGTAGGGGCACAGAAGGAGCCGGAATTCTCTTCAAACTTCTGCTTTAAGTTGGCCATGTAGAAGCACTGGTAGAGGCTGTTGTCCTTGTAGGCGATGACATCAAACACAAGGCAGCCGTCCTCTTCATAGGCATTGACATGATGAAAGACCACCATAGGGTCCGTGTAAAATTTGGTGGATATGGGCTTCCCAGTCCTTTGGTCGACAATGTGAATGTAAGTCTGAAAGAAGATGCAAATCCAGTGGGCAGCTGTCCCTCTGTTAGCCCAGCACTCTGGCTCACGTACGGGACAAGACCCAGCCCTGCCACACACTGGCTCATGACCTGCCCTGCAGCATCCCCTACCCCCTTCTGGCTCTATGTGTCCCACACCCCCAGAGTGCCAGCCACACAGAAGGATTAAGTAGGGGCTGTCAGTTGTTGCGTGTCTGTGATCATCTCTTTCCGATGGAGAGGAAGGTAGCTTGCGGGCCAGAGCCTCTGCGTCACCAGGTGGACAGTGTTTGGGGGAGGCCACAGAGGGTGCACCATTTCCCCTCTTTCACCTGATTATGATTCCAGGTGGGTGATAACATGCCAGCTCCCTGGAAGTGGCCAAGTTGGAGAGAACTGGCCTGGTGCCAGGCCTCTAGGTTGCCCCCAGGCTCCATCCACAGCCAGAGCCCCTAAAACTCGAAAACCACACCTGCCCTTTTCAGTCACCCCTCTCCGACCTGCAGCTCCAAGCCTGCTACAGGGATGTGGTTGTCACAGCAACGCCCCTGCCCTGGAGGGCTGAGTGACCTGGTTCTAGTTGAGGAGCCCACATGGGTATCAGCTCCCGAGGCTGCTGCACACACTCAGGGTGTCACGAGGCAGTATCACTCTGGGTGGTAATTAGCCCTATCTGTAGCCCCAGTTGCCTAATCCAAAGGAAGGGAGTTGTTTCTGTCTTTTGGCAGCTCTGGCCCAACCATTCTCCTCCCTGCTTGTTTGTTTCTTTCTCACCTTCCCCGGAATCAAGCTTTGAATGTTATGCAGGGTGCAGAGGAGGAAAGATTTGATAGCGTGGTGGTGGGAGTCAGTATGGGAAGTGAGGACAGGGGTAATTATTTTAGGCCTTTTCTTCCCCAGGATTCCAATCCCTGGTTTAGCCACAGAGACTTTCAGAAAGTTCTCTCTGAAATACATTCCAAAGCCCCTCTCAGGGAGGCTGCCCTGCCCTCCAGGGCCAGGGAATCCCCAGGAGCCTCAGAACAGAGGCCCAGAGCGCTCCATAGCTCCTGCCAGTGGGCCACTCCTCAGCGTGCCTGGGGAATTCAGCTGTGGAGCAAACCCAAGTTCAGCTGACCTCCCTGCTGCCCACTTGCTACACTCATTCCTTCCACAAACATTTGTAGAGGGTCTGCAACACGTCAGACACTTTTTCAGGAACTAGAGAGGCAACATAAAGCCAAGCCTCTGCTTTCCTGATGTTTATTTTCCAGTGGGGGTGAGACCAATAGCCAGTGGTCAAATACATACTATGTCAAGGAGGAGAGTGCTACTGAGAAGAATGAAGCAGGACAGGGATGGAGGAAGCCTGGGGAAGGGTCCGTAATAGGTAGGTTCATCCAGGAAGGCCTCCGGCTCAGGGGCTTGGGCCGAGACCTAGAGTAACTGAGGTCAGAAGCCATGAGGGGAAGAACATTCCAGGGGATAGAATAGGCAAAGGTCCTCAGGCAGGAATGTGTTTGGATGGTTTGAGATGCAGGAGATACAGGAGGAGGTGGAATGAGCAGGGTGCCAGTGGTTGGGATGAGGGCTTATGGGGATTTACAGGCTAATGAGGGAGGCCTTTGGATTTTATTCCAAGGAAGATGGGAAATAACTGGAAGGTCTTAACAGAGGAGGGACCATACCTAGCCCCTTTGTTGCCTCAACATTTTACTCTCCTCCCTGAGAAGACAGGATAGGCCTTCAAGAGGTAGTGGGACACAAATCTGTATATGTACATAAACATGTACATTATGCAGAGAAAGAGGAAAAGAAGGATGTCACATGGACAGTGGTGGTTCTCTCTGGAGAGGGCAGTGGAGGGGGAGGAGAGGGGATAGGACATGGGAAGGGGACTTGATATGTTGCCTGCTATACAGGGTGCATGCAATCAATTGGCAATAACTTTGCATCTCCTTATTTCACATGCTTCTTATTAATTTTGAAAAACTGTTTCTAAGGTTATGATTTAACATCATTGTTTCAGATATAAAGTATTAAATCCTGAGAGCAACTGTCATGTCCAATGAGTATGATGTTACAGCAACCATAATTTCTGGACTGCATGCAGGGCGAACTGCTAAGGAAATTGTGAAATTCAATAACATCCCTTTACATACAGTTGACAACATGAAGAATGTGTAGGATGCTGATCCTGATGTTGCCACACCAACAAGGACAATGCATAAGGTACACAAGGATTGCACAAGTCCAGATATGGTACACGGAATCCAGGAGATCATCAGTGAAGATCCAGGATGTTTATCTTGATGTTTTGAGAGAAGCAATTGTACCATGGATAAAGCAAGTCGCAAATGGACATCATTTTATCTTCCAACAAGATGGTGCACCAGTAGATAACTCCAAAAAGGTAGAAGAATTTCTCAGTGTCAATATTCCTGAATTCTGGTCAAAGGAAATCTGGCCACCTAGTTCACCAGATGCAAATCCTTTAGACTATTATGTAGGCAGCATTTGTGAGAGAGAAGTTAATAAATAACCTCATTCCAATAAAGAGGCTGTTAAAGCTAAGATTGAAAACATGATGATGTCCATGGATAAAGAAAAGTCAATTAAAAGTATGCTCAAGATTCCAAAGTCGAATCAAGTCTATTATTGCAGCAAATGGAGACTTTTGTGAACACTTAAAAAAATAATGACTAGCTCTGGCTGGTAGCACAGTGGATAAGGCACTGGCCTGCAAACCCAAAGGTCGCAGGTTCGATTGCCCAGCCAGGACACATAACCAGGTTGCAAACTAGGTCTCCAGTCAGGTCTGTGGCTGGAGGCAGGTGAAAAGCAACCATATATTGATATCTCTCTCCCTCTCTGCCTCTCCCTCTTCCCCTCTTTCTAAAAATAATAAATAAAATCTTAAAAAAAAAAAAAAAAAAAGACTATGTTTAT
This sequence comes from Noctilio leporinus, assembly GCA_004026585.1. Taxonomy (NCBI): domain Eukaryota; kingdom Metazoa; phylum Chordata; class Mammalia; order Chiroptera; family Noctilionidae; genus Noctilio; species Noctilio leporinus. The sequence goes on from PVIW01001949.1 coordinate 153,483, forward strand.
GTATTTACATATAAGAATATATTTAGCCCTGGCTGGTGGCACAGTGGATAAGGCACCGGCCTGCGAACCCAAAAGTCACTGGTTCAATTCCCCAGCCAGGGCACATAATCAGGTTGCAAGCCAAGTCTCCAGTCAGGTCTGTGGCTGGAGGTAGGTGAAAGGCAACCATGCACTGATGTCTAAGATCTCCCTATCTGCCTCTCTCCCTTCCCCTCTCTCTAAAAGTAACAAATAAAATCTTTAAAATATATATATTAAAAAAGAATTCATTTATTTCTACATATAACATTTTTATGGTATGTGGTTCATTTTACTAAAATTTTGCCAATTTATTGCACGCACCCTGTGCAGTACTTGTGTATTATTTGAATAGATGATACTGAGAATTACTTGATATATTTCACAAATAACAACAGCAAATACCTACATACATACACATATCTGCATGGATATATAGTCATAACATATATACACATGAAAGACATATACATATAGATATCATATACACATGGACACACATGCATACACATGTACATACTCTGCACACCCAGGTGTACCTACATTAAAGACGTTTCTGTTGTACCATCTGGTACAGATGATGTCTGAGTAATCTCTGGCCCCCTTCCCCAGCATTAAGCAGTGGTGGCAGAACTGACAGGCCTCGTCAATGGACAACAGAGGCCGGAGGAACTCAGACCTTGGTTAGGACGGAGGTGAGTAGGGACTGCTGCAGGGTGAAGGGGGCTGCTTTAGTTGGTGAGGCTACCTTGCCTGAGGTCACACACCCTTTCAGGATAATCTCTACTGACTGACTAATGTCAGGGCATAAAGGCCCCACCCCTGCCCTATCTCAGGACCACCCTGAAGGACCATTCCAGCTTCACAGTGCTCTGGAAGGGTGGCTGATACCTCTGGGGAGACCTTGTGGTAGACCTTGTGGTAGTTTACTTCTTCCTCTCCTAAGAAAGTTCCTCCAGGCTGACCTCCATTTCAGCATCTGCTCCCAGCGATACCTTTCCCTGGCCATCCTGGTGTTGCTGGGTCCTTAGGCCCAGCAGGGCTGGAGGTCCCAGCCCAGGCTTACCTTGTCCTCTTTGTGGAAAGTTAGGCAAGAAGCCCAGTTCACTCCCCGGAAGTATGCAGTTGCCAACTTGAGAATATCCAACTTGAAGGGCTGCTCAAGAAAAACTATGTGGTTCTCAGTGATCCCAAAGCTGTGGTAGTAGCTCGGGTTAAGGATGGAGCAGGAGGGAATGGAGCAGAGCACCTCCGTGTGCTTCAAGACATTTGTCCCCTTCCTTGAGTCTAGAGAAAAGCAAACCTCGGGCTCAGGCACAGAGCAGGGCCTGGCTGCCCCAGACCAACATACTACCATCACCTCCCTCTCAAACTGACCTAGTTGCCAACCTTTGGACAGAGCTGGCGGGTAAAGCAGATGAAGGGGGTGCTGCCTAGCTGACGCAGGTGCAGAGGCTCAGAGCCTCCCTGCTCAGGCCCACCCTCCTCTGAGACCTGGCTCTGCAATCTGTAAACACCAACCACACAAGCCTCGGGGCCAGGGGTCCGCAACCACCGCCCAGCGGCTAACTCAGCCTCCACCTGCTTTTGGATAAAGGTGTGTTTGAAACACAGACAAGCTCCCTCCTTTATTCAGGGTTCACAGCTGCTTTTGCTTTTGAGCTACAACAGCACTTCTGAGTAGTTGCAACAGAGACTACATGGCTGCAAAGCCTCAAATATTGACTCTCAGGATCCTTTACAGATGTCAGGCCTGTCAGCCCCTGCTCTGTGTGTGGGGCATCAGAGCATCATGATAAACTGTGGAGTTGAACTCAGCATGCAGACTAGGGCCTGAGGTATCAAGCTGGCCCAGGCTTATGCTTTGACATTTTGTTTAGAACCATCATCTGACATTGTGAATTAATAGAAAAAATATATCAATATATATTGGCTTCTCCCTCAGTTCCTGCCACAGAACTACTAGAACCTATATAATTTCCTAGTGATAAGAACTCTAGGAGCATCTCTTGTTCTAATATTGACCCAATCCCTGACCCAGAGCTCCTAAAACTTTTGTGAACTCCTAAGTGATAAGAACTCTAGGAGCATCTTTTGTTCTGATGAAGTGTCTCTGGATGGTACCTGGTCACCAGAAAGACCAAGCCATGATTACAAGCTTGGGGTTTTTCAGTCCTGCCCCCATTCTCCAGTGAGGAGAAAAGCTGGAAATGGAGTTAAGCCTCCATAAAATCCCCAAACTATGGGGTTCAGACCACTTACAGGTGGGCGAACACATCTGATGTATGATTCCCATTTTACAGATGGAAAACTGAGGCTTGGTGGAATGGTCTATTATTCTGACAAAAGTTACAGGGTTAGGCCAAGAAGACATAGGCCCTTATCCTGGCTACCTCCTCTGTTATACATTAGGGGTTACAACATTCACAGAGTGAAGGAAGAAAGCAGAATGAAATAATCGACTAGTCCAACTACCTCACCCAGTGCCCAAACACGGAAGGTGCTCAGTACTTGTTCAGTTTTCTTATTCTTCTTCAAGGATGAGTCATCTGCAGGTCCAAGGGCCTCCCCTCCCAGGCCTGAGGCTGATTTCTAATGAGTTGTCTGCAAGCATCTATACCTTCCTTGTGGCCACCTGTGCACATTATAAACAGCTGGCTGGTAGGAGGGAGGCTGTGGGTTGTGGGTTAGTTCTTTTTTTCATAAAACAAATGGAGTACAAAGCAAACTGAAATGAAAAGCACCCTGGTCTGGCAGGCCGGAGATGGGTGTGGTCCCTGGGGAGCCACCACCTCAGAGGGTAAGTGACTATTTGCATAATGTTGGTGGCTTCTATAAGCTGTGTGGCTCTGGGCATGTCACCTGATCCCCTGGGCCTCACATTCCTCCTCTCTAATATGAGGTGGTAGTCAAATGCCTAGACTATCCCCAGGTCTGACATCCTAGGTTTTATTTATTTTAATTTAATTTATTTATTTAAAAGATTTTACTTATTATTTTTCAGAGAGAGGGGACAGGAGAGAGGAAGAAAGGGAGAGAAACATCAATGTATAGTTGCCTTTCACCTGCCTCCAGCTATAGACCTGGCTGGAGACCTGGCTTGCAACCTGGTTATGTGCCCTGGCTGGGGAATCAAACCAGCAGGCCGATGCCTTATCCACTGAGCCACGAACCAGGGCCATCCTAGGCTTTTAAACTAGACCCTATATCCCTTTATTGGCTTTAACAAGAATACTCAATGTACCTTCTGACCTCAGGGGCTTGCTGACATCTGTCAGCAAAGCCAGGTAATTCGCTCAGGAGGGTCTACAGGACAGTGGGACAGGTGGAGCAACAGGCAGCATAGATGAAAAGCAGTTTTCCTAAACCAGAAGGTCAGGCCAAGCACCCTTATAGGTGTGCCCTGTCTTCAGCCACCAACACAGGCCTGGTTTCCTGGGTGTGTTTTCCAGGAGAGCCCTGGACAAAGGCTAGGAAATCCACCTTCCATCCCCACAATTGGTCTGGGCTTCCCTCCAGGATCCCAGTGCTAAGTGGAGAAGGTCCAGAAGGCCTGGAGAATAGGGTGGGGATCTGGAGTTGATCCTAGCAGGGCTGAGCTCCCTAAACAACCCTGGCAACTTGGCTTCTGGGAGCTGGGATGAAAGTGGGAGGGAGACACAGCCCTAACATACAAAGGTTTGTCAGAAGACTGAAAAAATGACAGGAAGGAAGGAGACAAATGATAAATAAATGGATAGATGGATGAACAATGAATGAATAATGAATAAATTAATGAACGAATGAACTGTAGTGTCCAGTAAAAAAGGCTACACTATAAAGGGATTTACTGCTTCCAAAAGGAAGCCCAGCAACATCTCTTTTTTACTAAAGAAAAATGAATTCAGGGTCACCTGAATCATCTGGGAGGGAAAGTATCAGACTCAGCCTGTGTCATCAACAAAAGCCAGGCCAGACCTCTTCAGAGGGAACCACCCTGGATGTCTGTGTCTCATTATACCCCCAGAATGACCTACCTGGTACTGTGGCAGGGATCTTAAAAATCACATATTTTGTCCTCCCCTTGTCCACAATGGATGTGCCCATGTTGAGAACATTTCCAGCTGAATCATAATGAGGATGGGAGGTTGCCAGATTTATAGCCACGTATTTGCGATAATCAATCTGCGAAACATAACAGGCACTGGTCTTTAAAAAGGGGAGAAGTTGAAGTAGAAATCCTGGGAAAAGCTGACTGATTCTAGATTCAGCAAGAGGATGGTTATTTTTGAACCTTTTCTGATCTGAATATAAGGCAGACTTCACCTTTAAAGAGAATGTTCACTCTTGAGACCTGATCTAACCTCCTGGGAACCTCCTATAGCAAATAGATTGCAGGGAGGTGAGCGAGCTATGTGTGTTTTCTGTGGCAGTTTTTTGGATCCTGCCACCTGGCCCTGCCAGGGGTCCTCAGAGTATAGACAGGACACCTCCCCACAGAGTTCTAAGCAATGGCCTGTGCAGAGAGGCAGCCATAGTGCTAATCTTGGCCGCTGCTCTGTGTCATTCCACTGAAGTCATTTAAATCCTCCCCTTTTTCATTCCGCATAGCCAGGCCTCTCATAGAATTATTCTGGGAATGGAGAGGTTATCAAAACATTTGGTCAAAGTGAAATTCAACTAGCAAGTTCAATAATAGCCCCACTCTGAACAAGCCACAACTGTGGAACAACAGGGTGGCCTGGGAACCAGCTGTCCATCCTTCCTTCCCCAGAATAGCACAACCTCTGGCCAAAAGTCAGGCCGTACTCCATCCTCTCCTAGTATTACCTCTCTGCAACTTTGTGAAACGTGTACATCAGTTGGACCTATGCCACCTAGCTTAAAAGAAGCTGTACATAATTTCACAGCTAAGAAAAGCACTCCCTTTAACAGATCCTTAAAATGTATTATGAAGACATTGAGACTTTGAACAGCTAGCTGAAGAGGACAAAGTGGGTCTATTGATTTTCCCAGAAACTTTGACTTGATTCTGCCCAGGAAAGGTATGTGCTTGTGCATTTATTTTCTGTATTGCTCTCTGCCAAATGCCTCCCTCTTCAGGTCAATACAAGGTAGGACCACTGGGAGTTCTGGGCTGCCCATCAGTCGTTCAGACTCTCGTTGAGCTACCACTCAGAGCCAAGAACTATGGACTCTGTTGTGGGTTATATTGTGTCTTCCAAAAAAATAGGTTGAACTCCTGGTACCTGTTATTTGGATATGGGGTCTTTGTAGATGTAATTAAGTTAAAATAATGCTAGATTAGGGTGGGCCTTAATCCAATGATGTATATCCTTAGAAGAGATTGGAATGATCTATCAGTCAAGGAGCACCAAGGATTACTGACAACCACCAGAAGCTGGAAGAGGCAAGGGGTGATCCACTAGAGAACATTGTCCTCCTTCGGAGAGAACATGGCCTTACAGACACACCCTGATTTCAGACGTTCAGCCCCCTGAACTGTGAGAGAATAAATTTCTGTTATTTTAAGCTACCTAGGTTGTGGTACTTGTTCTGGTAGCCCTAGGAACAAACGTAGCCAACAAAGATTAAAAGAGAGTCCCAGCCAGAGGGGAGCTTAGAATCCAGTGTAAGTGCCATGCTGGGGAAGCAGAAGAGCCAGTGCCATTGGAGGAGGGGCTCCCCCAGGCAGTTCCTGTCTTGAGTCAAAACCTGACACCTTTTCCAGAGTTTCCAGAGTCTGTGGGTTGATTTTCCTGATGTAATTGGTCTCTGTGGTCGCGTAGAAGTCTTTTCCACACTTCATGATGTTAATCAGGCAGTTGTCTGTGAAATCCGGGATGGTGTGAGATAGGTAAGAGAAAGCTCTGGAGAAGAAAGCAAACCAATGAGTCAATGGCTGTGCCTACCTAACTGGAAAATTCTATTTGGGGTAGTTTCAGTTTTCCTACCACTTAAACTTCTCTACTTCAACTTAAGGAAGAACATGTACTGGGTCCTAATGGGTTACTTGAGGACTCAGATACCAAGTGTCCAAAGGTACCACCATATTAAATCAACTGAGGAGTAACAATCAGCTGGGACGACATGACCACCAACTGAGCCCTCCTGACCTCTCAAAAATCTAAAGGTCCCTGCACCAAAGGCAGAAGGAGCTGGTGAGCCAGCTGTTCTGAAGAATTTTAAGAAGCTCTATAGAAATCATACTTTTATCCATAATGGCCCCAAAGACTAGCAAAACAACAAATCCTTGCTGTCGGCAGAAATGTAAGTCCACACTGGTTACCTCAAATTTGTCCAGGTATTAAGTTTTTTTAAAGATAAAAACAAACTAATTTTGAGCTAAGAACGTAGAACTAATTTGATCAGAAGGCAAACTCAAACCAGGAAAAAAAACCCTGGATTCTCGTATTGGTTAGTGCTCCCCCTGCTGACGAGTAATGTAACAGCAAGAATGCCCCAAAGGTGGTGTTTTGTGTGTGTTTTTTTTTAAAGATTTTATCCATTACTTTTAGAGAGATGGGGAAGAGGGAGGAAAAAAGGGAGAGAAACATCAACATGTAGTTATTGCCTTTCACCTGCCCCCAGCTGGGGACCAGGCTAGAAACCTGGCTTGCAACCTGGGTATGTACCCTGGCTGGGAATTGAATCAGTGACACTTGTGTTCATAGGCCAGTGCTCAACCCACTGAGCCACACCAGCCAGGGATCAAAGGTTGTGATTTTAAATTAATTCCTTCCCTTCTCCTTTTCCTCCCTGGCTCTTCCTCCATCTGCAACTGTGACTTTAGAGCAATTCCTGGGCTAGTCTACCCCTAACACATTTCATAACTCTTCTGTATCTAACAAGTATCAGGAAGGAAATACTGAAAGCAGGCCTGCTTCTGTAGCCAACAATTTAATTTGTCAAATATGTAATATATTCACATGCATCATAACCCAGATGCTTTTAAATGTATACAACTAAAAAATCTTACCCTATCCTTTTCTCACATTTGTCAGTTTCCCACCTCCTTTTAAGATTACTCCCAGAGTTCTTTATGCTCATACAAGTAAAAGATAAATCTAGATTTCCTCCTGCTTTTTTTTTTTTTTTTACACAAAACATAGCATAGTATTTGCTCTTTTTCTACCCAGATTTTTTAAACTTAATATAGCTTGGAAATTCTCCTATTTGGTATGTAGAAAACATTCTCTTTCCTTTTTACTTCTGCCTGTATTTTCTTATGTAGTTTTAGTTACTTATTTAACTATTTCTCTGTTGATAAGCATTGAGTTATTTTCAGTTCCTCTGTTGTTATAACAAACAATGCAGCCATGAATAATCTTGTATGTTTGTTATTTCAGCACAAACGAATTTACCTCTAGGCTGAGGAGAATGCATGTTTTTAATTTTGATAGGTAATTCCAATTTACTTCTACCAGCCATGTGAGAGAATACCTAATAATCTGTCAGATACTCTTTGCCTCTCTTGCTATCAGTGATCAAGAAATGCAGAGGGTATCTAGGCAAAAGCCAATCACATGAATTTTTCATCCACTCTACAGGCAGTTGTCAGAAGAGCAAACGCTGATTGTTTGATCATCACGGATATTAAAAAGCATGACTGAATTCAAAAGGGACAGTTACTTGGAAAATATGTTTTTGCAGGGGTCTGGATAGACCATTGTTCCAAATTCTGACACCACAATCCTGTTTGCCTCGATATTGGCGTTGTAGGTGTCACTTCTCAGATACTTGCTCCTGTAATAGACTTCACCTGAAAGAGAAGGAGCAGAATCATCCCAGGCTGACACCTGTACAGGACATGAGCACTGATTCCATCCATTCCAGGGGTTTTACTGGGGGATATTAGGGTAAACAGAACAGACATGAGCTCTCTTAGTCCTTGCTCCATCATCTATCAGCCATGTGCTTGACCTTATGTCACATGCAGAATCAGTACCCTCCACTGTGACATAAGGATCATGAAACCTTTCTTACAGAGTTGCCCTGACATTTAAGTCTCACCATGCATTTAGCACATAGTAGATGCTTAATAAAAGCTTGATATGCTATTGTGATATAGGATAGAGAGGGCAAGGCTTTGGGTCATTGTCACATATTGATAACTGATGGCTGCTACAATTACGGATTGTCCAACAAAATCCTGGAGGTGAGTCTACACACACTGGTCTTCAGCCAAATGCTGCACAAAACCTGCTCTAAGGACACCCTGGTCTCCCCTTCAGCTGGTCTGTTCCTTCCTGGCCACTCTCTCTGAGGGTCACTACCCACAGGCACTGCCTAAGGTGTTTTGGGCCCTGTGCTGCTTTACTTAAAATGTTGAATTCTGTTTGCTTGAAATGTAAACACCCAGCCCAGGCTGGCAGTAGACAGGTGGCCCATTTCCTATAAACCAGCCCCAGAGTGCAGAGCACTTGGGACCACAAATGTGTCTCTGCAATTGCTCAAGGCTGACACTCCACACTATGGCTGAGATTAAAGGAGCCACTGCGCATTCCTTACCTCCCTGCTCCTGGGTGAGTCCAATTAGTCACATTTCTTCTAAAGGAACACAAGCAAACAGATTCCTGCCTGGAATTGTCTAGAACTGGGTCTGATTTGATGGGAGGGGATGGTTACACACACACACACACACACACACACACACACACACATATACTTAAATATGGTATATATGAATATATGTGTGTGTGCATATATACACACACATTTTTAAAGCTAACTTTCCAAAAGGTAACTTTGAAGCTGTGTCAATTGGAAAGGCTTTGGAAAGGCTAAATTCTCAAGAGCTCTTTTTTTCCTATAAATCATGGCAACTCTGGCTCTTGGAATTCACATGTTCAAATCCTCACAGGACAACAAGTTTCCCTTTTATTAGAAAATTATTGAACATATTTATGAGGTTTATGAATCTCTAGGTCTGCTTTACAAAAATGTTTTAGTTTGAAATCATTTTCAATTTACAAAAAAAAAAAAAGAGCACTCCTGTATACCCTTCACCCAGCTTCCCCTGCTACACTTGGCCTTTTTTAATTCAAATCTCTGTTAGTATTTTATTTTATTTTTTTAAGTCCTTAATATTTAAGAGTACCTACAAAAATGTTAACAAATGAACATCCAGTTAGAAAAAAAAAGAACATGAACAGAAGAGGTGAGCGCATCAACAGGAAATGAACATCAAAAGAAATACAAATGGTCATGGTCAAAACATATTTTTAAAAAGTCAACATCATTTTAAAAAGAAATACAACTATAATGTAAATATAAATTGAAGAAATAGCAAAATATTTTTCTCTTATCAAACCAAGAAAGATTTTTAAAACTAGGATATAAAATATTAATCTTAATAGGAATGCAAAGGAATAAAACAATTTTCAAGGGCATGTTAAAAAGAAGAATCAGAATCCTAAAAGCATTTATATTTTTGACCCAGCAAGTCTATGTGTAGAAAAAAATTTCTTTTTTTAAAAGTATATTTTATTGATTATGCTATTACAGCTGTTCCAATTTTTCCCCTTTGCTCCTCTCTACCCAGTACCCTCATTCCCTCCAGCAATTAGTTCATATCCATGTGTCATGTGTGTATGTTCTTCGGCTTCTCCCATTTCTATACTGTTTTTAACTTCTCCCTGTTTATTTTGTTTCTACCAATTATGCTCCTTAATCCCTGTACCATTTCTCCTCTTCTCCCCCTTTCCCTTCCCAGCTGATGACCCTCCAAATGACTTCCATACCTTTGATTCTGTCCCTGTTTTGGTTGTTTGCTTAGTTAGTTTAGTTTGTTTGTTTTTAGATTCAGTTCTTGATAGCTGTGAATTTGTTGCCTTCTTAATATTCATGGTTTTTATCTTTTTTTTTTTTTTTCTCTCAAACAAATCTCTTTAACATTTCATTTAATAATGACTTGGTGAGGATGAACTCTTTCAGCTTTACCTTGTCTTAAAAGTACATGATCTGAGCCCTGGCTGGTGGCTCTGTGGATAGGTGCCAGCTTGTGAACCCAAAGGTCGCCAGGTCCTTAGCTGGAGGCAGGTGAAAGGCAACCATACACTGATGTTTCTCTCCCTCTCTGCCTCTCTCCCTTCCCCTCTCTCTGAAAGTATTAAATAAAATCTAGAAAAAAAGAAAAAAAAAAAGTACTTGATCTGCCTTTCCATTCTAAATGATAGCTTTGCTGGATGGAGTAATCTTGGTTGTAGGTCCTTGCTTTTCATCACTTTGAACACTTCTTGCTAGTCCCTTCTTGCCTGCCAAGTTTCTTTTGAGAAATCAGCTGACAGTCTTATGAAATTCCTTAAGACATAACTCTCTGCCTTTCTTTTGCTATGTTTAAGATTCTCTCTTTATTTTTAACCTTTAGTATTTTAATTATGATGCATCCTGGTGTGATACTCTTTGTGTCCAACTTGTTTGGGACTCTGTATGCTTCCTGAACTTGTATGCCTATTTTCTTTGCCAAATTAGGGAAATTTTCTTTCATTATTTTTTCAAATAAGTTTTCAATTTCTTGCTTTTTCTGTTCTCCTTCTGGCAACCCTGATTTGGATGTTGGTACATTTAAATTTGTCCCAGAGGTTCCTAAGACTAGCCTTGCTATTTTTTTAAAGATTTTATTATTATTTTTAGAGAGAGGGGAAGGGAGGGAGGCAGAGAGGGACAGAAACATCAATGTATGGTTGCCTTTCACCTGTCTCCAGCTAGGGACCTGGCTGGAGACCTGGCTTCCAACCTGGTTATGTGCCCTGACTGGAGAATCGAATCAGCGACCTTTGGGTTCATAGTCTGACACCAGTCCACTGAGCCACCAGCCAGGGCTCTGGCCTCACTTGTTAAATTCTTGTTTCTTCTTTCTGTTCTGGTTGAATGTTTATTTCTACCTTATATTCCAAATCATTGATTTGAATCCTGGCTTCCTACCCTCCACTGTTGGTTCCCTGTGGTTTTCCTTATTTTACTTAGTGTCATCCTCACTTCTTCCGGTGGGTTGTTGCCATACTCAATGAGTTCTCTGGGCATTCTGATGACCAGTGTTTTGAACTCTGCACCTGATAGGTTGGCTATCTCCATTTCATTTAGTTCTTTTTTTGGGGATTTTGTTCTATTTTTTAATTTGTGCCATATTTCTTTGTTTCCTCAATTTGGCAGCCTCCCTGTACTTAATGCTGTGTATTAGGTAGAGCTGCTGAGAGCTGCTTTGACTCCCTGTGTCAGGGCACCTGTTAAATTATATGGGGCAGAGACTTAGGTATCTTCCAGGTCAGGGCAACCCGCTTCACTGCTTTGTGGCTCTGCATGGGGGGAGGGCTCGAGAAGGGAACAGTGCCACTGCCTGGCTTCTGGAGGTTTGCCCAGTACTCTCCCTGTTCCAGTTACTTCACCCACTTCCTGTATGTGACTTGTGCCCTTCCAGCTGCGGCCCTGATGGTGAAACCCAGAATGGGTGGGTTTGCATATATTCAAAGCCCATGTGGGCCCTTAAAGTGGCAAAAATCTGGCAAGTTCTTCCACCACCCCAACCCCTACTGGTTTTTACAGCTAGAGGTACTGGGGATTCATCTTCCTGGTGACGGAACCCTGGGCTGTGCAGTCTGGCCTGGGACTGGGATCACTTGCTCCCAAAGTATCCCTCCCAATTTTTATCCACCACATGTAAATATGGGACCTCTGTTCTGCTGCTGCCACCATTGTCTCTCCATGCCACACCAGGTCTCCCCCCATCCCATCTCTGTGACTGCCCCTCCTACCCATCCAGATGAATGTGGCTTCTTTAAGTCCTTGGTTGCTGGACTTCCATATAGCTCGATTTTCTAATGGTTCTAGATGTTATTTGCTTGAAATCTGGTTGTGATTCTTTCTATGGCTGCATGAGGAGGTAAAGCATGTCTGCCTACCTCTCCATCTTGACCAGAACTCCACATCTTTGCTAATTTTTTAAAGCATCACTTTTCTGGCCTCTGCTGAAAGCCACCAGCCACCATTTTTCTGTCTTTTTGTTCTCTTGCTCCAAAGTTTCGTTGGTTTGGCGCTGCATAGGTTCTCCATGCTGGCTGTATACTGCAATTGCCAAGTGCTTTTATTACAGAAGCCTGAGCCCCATGCAGCTCACAGCATCCTGATAAGCTTGGTCTTGGGTGAGACTGGGCAGCCAGACTGGAGGTCCTCCACGGAGGTTTTTTCAAATCTCCATGTGCTTAGGGTCATATTGGAAACGTGTCAGAAACACAAATACTCTGTTCTTATTTTTTAGGATTATGATTCGCTCAAGCCCAGTGTGTGTGTGTGTGTGTGTGTGTATGTGTGTGTGTGTGGACTTTCAGCTTTAATTAGCATCCCAGGGAATGCCACACTTTCTCTATCTCGTTCATACACCCCAAGAGGGAATCTTCTTGTGCCTTAATCATCCCTGGGCTAGGTGCCAAGCAACTAAAGACCACCACCACTGAAATTATTCACATGAGCCAATCCTAAGTGGTTTGCCCTGTCCTGTCTTATCTTTCCCTTGAAACCACAGTAAAGGCCATGGCCTGAGGTTTCCTCTGTTCCTGACTTTCGCCTCCTGACTAACCTGGTGTTTTCCCATGTGGGCTTGCATGCTGTCCCTTCCATCCCTAGAACCTTTAAGTATAATAACCTTTGTTTTCTAGAGCCTCTCTGTATCTCCCCTTGTGGTCATATCTGTCTGACCACCTCATAGAAGGGTACAAAATAGTTACTTACTTTGCCAATGAATTTTTAGTTTGAAAATCTATTAGATGCCTTTAGAAATTCTAAACAGCAGGTGATAATTTTGGTCATTTGCGGATTTATCCCATGCTTCCATAAGACAGACATGGTTCAGTCATTTCCCGTTTGTTACCTTGTCCCTGGGGGTCCCTATGGAAGGATGCCAGAGCCACTGCTTGGGAAGCTGTGAGGGGGTCACTTAAGCAATCTACCGTTTTTCAGGCTGTGGTGTGTGTGTGTGCGCGCGTGCGTGCGTGTGTGTGTGTTGGGGGTCGGTGGGTGGCTGCAAACTTAAAACTCCAGACAACACAGGGTGAGGTCTCAGCCCTGTCTTGGTGACCACTGAACCTCTCTAATTTTTCCATTCCTGCATCTGCAAAGAGGGGACCAGAACACACACCGTATTCACATGAGCACCAGAAATGGCCACAAAGGACCTGATAGCCCAGCGAAGCAGGACTTCACAGGAAGGAAGCTACCTTTCATGCACCTCACCCAAAACAACATTTATTTCCCCAAGAATCATTTGTGATGTCTGTCTAGAAAAGGAGGAGATTATTAAGATTTAGAACTGTCAGGGAATATGGAACCACCCAATCTGTAGCTGAGTCTTGGTAAAATCTGTAAGGTTTTGAAAAATGGTATCTCCATTCCTGAAATGTTTGAGTAATTGCTGGCATTGAGTTTGCACTCAAAAAATAATTGCTGACTATCTTGAAATTATGCAAAATAATAGTTAATGCTTATTGAGCACGTATTACACACCAGACATTACACAAAGCTCCTGACACATTATTTCCTTTAAATTTCACAGCAACTCTGAAATATGCGACTGATATATCTCTATTTTTAAGGATGGGGGACTGAGGCACAGAAATGGTCAGTAACTTGGCCAGGGTCACATAGCTTACGTTAACTGGGATTCAAACCCAGCAACAGTAATGGTGTTTTTTAATCCACTAGCATCTCCCAGGTGTCAGGCTTTTGCTAGACATCCATTCTTGTCATCATTACAGTAGCTCTCCAGGGAGGATGATCTTTTTACTGATGAGGCCAAGGGAGGTGAAGTGACTACAGGTTGGCCATGCTAGAACATAGGAGTTAAAGAAAAATTTCACTAAGCTGAAGTTCTTGGGCATGAATTTGTCCACCATGTGCCCCTGAGCCTGCTGAAACTTCATGCAACCTATGCTGGGCCTGTTTGAGACCTCAGCTCATGCTGCTGTGACATAAACCAGCCTAATGGTCAACCTACTTCTGGAGCCAGTACCCTGCACTCAGAATTTTGCCTTATTTGTGGCACTTCCTACCTTCTGCTCTATATTTAGTATCCACTTGGAGAGAGCTACTGAACATATTGCTTGACTGACACGGCTCTCCTTTGCCTGGTGAGTAACACATGCAGCTTTATTCTTTTCAGCTTTGTACTCACCCTATTTTGAGTTGATACATGTATGATTCCAAAGCCTGTAACCTCCTGCCTGCTATTACCCATTTTATTGAGACTACATAATATTTTGCAAGTTGGACTCTTTGAAAAAGAACCTTGGTCACCTTTCTGGAGAGATTTATGCTTAAAATAGGCTGAGTGACCACCTCCCCAATACGGCCATGTCCTAATCCCTGGAACCTATGAATATGTTACTTGACAGGGCGAAAGAGACATTATATGTATGATTAAAATAAAGAATCCTCAGAAGAAAGATTATTCTGAGTTATCTGGGTGGGCCCAATGTAATCACAAAGGTCCTTGTAAAAAGGAGATAGGAAGGTTAGAGTCTGAGAAACAAATGTGATTATAGAAGCAGAGAGAGAGATTGAGACAGAGAAAGAGAGAGAGTGAGCTGGCTTTGAAGATGGAGATGGGGCCACAAGCCAGAGAATGCAGGCAGCTTCTGGAAGTTAGCAAATGCAAGAAAATGGATAATCTCCCAGAGCCCCCAGAGAGAATGCACACCTGCCACCATCTTGATTTTAGCCCAGAACACTCATTTTAGACTCCTGACTTCCAGAACTGTAAAAAAATTAATTTGCATTAATTTTAATTTCATTTGTATCTTTTCAGTTTTATGACTATGGCTGTTAGTAAATTTAAAATTGCTCATGGCATGCATTATATCTCTATTTAGCATTTGTTACAACAACTATAGCAAACCAGAATAGAGTGCTTTTACCATCTTTAATGGTGAAGCTGTGAAGCAAAGCTAGGCCATCAAACCAATGGTTGTAGCTGGTCTCCCCCACTGTGTGCATCCCAGGTCCATTGCGAAGCAGGGTTCCCTGAAGCCACGTTGGAATCTTGCCTGTTATGAGAAAGAATGTTTAGTTTCTAGTTTCCATGTTTAAACTAAAAAGCTAGAAAAATGGCCATGGGAAGGAACTGAGGCCATAGCCCCAACACCACTCACTACATTCATTCATTTACTAAAAAGTCATTTCCAGAAAGTGTATCATTACCTGGCATTGGGCTAGCACTGAGGATACCAAGATAAATAGGTATCATCCATGTTCTTAAGTTGCTCACTGTCCATGGGGAGACAGAGACAGAAGAATCAACAGACACTCAAACTATGGTAAAGACAGTGCAACAAACTCAGCATGGGGCCTGTGTGAAACAACTTCCCCCTGAGATGAGGGAAGTGCAGGAGGGTGAGGACTACTTCCTAGAGGAAGTGATTCGGATACGTCTTGAGTAAGAGTAGGTACTGTGATGTGAAGTGTGTACAGGAGGAAGAGTCAGGGAGGTAAGAAGACCAGAAAGAAGACTAGGGTAGCAGCAGTGGGGATGGAGAGAAATGATGCAGCAAAGAGACTTGGAGGACATAGAACTTCTAAGACTCAGAGTTGGAAGAGGAAGGGAGCATTAAAAACAAATGCCAGCCAAGTCTCTTGCCTTGGGCAACTAAGTGAATGAAAGGACTATTCACAGGGCACCAGGACACAGAAGAAGGGGCAGGTGAGGGAGAGCAGGGAGAGGTGAATCAGAACGTATAGTTCATGCCATAGATACATAATAAGAACATTTATTGAGTACCATGCAACTTCCAAGGCAATTTCCCAGCTGAAGAGCTCCAATCTGACTTTTCTCACAAAGAATGCTCATTGCTATCCTCTCCTTGTGAAAAACACCCAGTCCATCATTCCCAAAGTAAACTTGCCCGTGAATCTGAGCTGACCCACTCCCAGTTCTCAGAACACTGAGCAAGAGCCAAGCTAGGGGACCTGAGAGTTCAGACCCAGTCACTGTCCTGTACAGTCTAAACAAGATGGTACCACAAAAGGTCAAGTGGCAGCGTGAAAGAGGAGAAAGCCAGGGAAGAAATGAGACACAAAGCTCACTGGGGACATGTTCCTGCTGAGGCTCCCACTCTGGGTCTCTTTCACTGGCTCTGCAGGTGCTCACATGCCCAAATTGCCCTGCTGACCCTGAGAGGAAATCACAGCAGGGTCTGCCTACCCTCCTGTGAGCACTTGCAGGATGCAGGCTCACCCCTGCTTCTCATACCATTTTGAAATTAATTCAGGAGACACACATTCACACAAATACATCACCCAGTTGGTATGGACCACAGTTTTCAGAATAACCCCACTGTAAATTATATATGCCAAATGCCGTATCCCCAGGATCTTTCTCCAGGAAATAGTGAGAATGACTCTCTCTCCTTGGAAAGTGAGTTGTAACATAAAAGCACCCCTAGATTTTCACAGACAATGTGTCTGGGTTATGGATCTTTTTCTCCTAGATCATGTTTTCCAGATTTTCCAAAAATAATTCACAATCAGCAGAAAAAAAAGCATACATCTAAACATGGAAAGAAGGACCAATTGTTTATACAAAACTCTCACCTGTCACTTTGGCCCTCACAGGCTCCAGCTGTTCTTTCCTATTTCTGCCAAATAGTACATCCATCCCAAGGGGGCGAGAGTGATATTGACAGTGAACAGGAGCTCCTCTCTGTTCAAGGCAGCTGCTTCTCAGCTCCTCCTTTCCTATCCTTGATGCTCTCCTGCAGCTTCCCTCCTGGAGCCACCCTGGGTCTGGTATTTCCGCACATTCCAAGAGGAAGCTGCACCAGGATTACTTATGCTTGGTCAAAGGTTGATTTCCCAGCCACGTGTTCTTTTTAACCTTTAATCCTCTTCTTGTCTCGTGTCACTTTTAGTAACCAAGGAAAGCCGGTCTCCTGTTGAGTTGAGGTTGGAGAGAGAATTTAGCAGTGCATTCTGCTTTGGCAGGCTCTCTGAAATAACCCATTGAAGAGGTGGAGGTGGTTTATAATCAGAAGAGAGACTGTCAGGCTGGCAAAGACATCTGAAGTCAATGATGAATACTCATGTTGCCTTGAAGAAAAAATGAAAACACCTGGAATTAGGGGTGCTAAGAGCATGGTGATCATATGAATTTCTACTATACATCATGGAAAGTACTTCTGCAGCAATGGGAAAGTTATTTCATTTCTTTTTTTTTTTTGTTTTTTGTTTTTTTAAATAAAGGTGCTTGAAAGCCCTGACTGGTGGCACGGTGGATAAGGCATTGGCCTGCGAACACAAAGGTTGCTGGTTTGATTCCCAGCCAGGGCACATAACCAGGTTGCAAGCCAGGTCTCCAGCCAGGTCCGTGGCTGAAGGCAGGTGAAAGGCAGCCATATTGATGTCTCTCTCCCTCTCTGCCTCTCTCCCTTCCCCTGTCTCTGAAAAATAATAAATAAAATCTAGAAAAATAAATAAATGTCCTTGAGCTTCCTACCCCACACCACCCCCAAATCATATGTAAAGAGCAACTTAATTCACATTTCTCTTTCGAAGAAATAAACATAAAATACTCCATGTATCCATTTAAACAATGAGTGTAGGCTCAACTTCCTGGCCCATCAAGAAATGATGACTGAATTTGATTTTGGGGTTTCCCTCTATTTATGCATCTTGATGTAATGCCATTGCCTGAAACCCATATTCAGTTGCTATCAATGTTGGGCAATGAATTCATGAACTTATCTTAACTCGTGCTGCTTAAAGAAAGGAGCAGGCCCTGGGCTGGTGGCACAGTGGATAAGGCACCGGCCTGCAAACCCAAAGATTGCTGGTTCGATTCCCAGCCAGGGCACATAATCAGGTTGCAAGCCAGGTCTCCAGCTAGGTCTATAGCTGGAAGCAGGTGAAAGGCAACCATATGTTGATGTTTCTCTCCCTCTCTCCCTCTCTTCCTTTCCCTCTCTCTGAAAAATAATAAAATCTTTAAAAAAAGAGAAAGAAAGGAGCAGCCATTTCCTCACTGGGTAGAGCAAGGCAAGGAAAGGGGTGGCTACTGCTGCTCAGTATAATTACTGTCAGGTCTGGGCCAACACTGTCTTACAGTAGCCCAGAGCTCAGTCCTGATGGCAGCTGGCTGTACTTGCATCCTGGCTGCACATTCCATTCACCTGGTTAGGCCCCACTCCAGACCCACTGATTCAGGTCCCTGAAGATAGAGCTCAGCCATGAAATATCCTTAAAATGTTTCTAGGTGATTCTCTGTATGTAGCAGACATTGATTGAGAAGCCCAGCCCAGGGGAAGATGTTACACATTTGTGTTGATACTAGAATCATATTCTTTCCTTTTCTATCTGTCTTACTCTCTTAGAGCCTCTATTCCCTTAACTGTAAAATGGGACAAAATTTCAAGATTTTTGTAGATCAAGGGTCTAGCAAAATCACTTGGCCTCAAAGAGTACCAGTGAATGTTATTGTCCTGTTCTTCCCCATTCTCTCAGAAGGTACTTGTTGTTGACCTACATTTTCCATTAAGTCCCATAATAACTTACCAGTTTATTCAGCTATCCGGTCTAAACATGTGCATCCATGTCAGGGTTATTATTTATTCCTAGGTTGTGCAAGTTGTGTCCTTGTGAGGATTAAAGAAGAATGCCTGGCATTCACTGAGGGCTCAAGAAACAATCACACTACCAGGAACAGTAGCTCTGGTACAGGAAAAAAAAAGAAAAGAAAAAGAAAAAATGCTAAGGGTTTAGAGATCAGAAAATCTAATCTCTGTGGTTTAAAACCCCTCTGACCATTGTCACATGATTCCTCTGAACGTCACTTCAATCTGCAAAACAGGGTGGCAATAGCTATGTTGTAGGGGATTATATTGAAATTATAAGTGAAAACATGACCATGTTCTCCTTTCTTGTCCATTTTGTGTCATATTCAGAAAAGCAACAGGCCCCAGCCATTGAGCTCACTCTCTGAGTCAGTACTTTGCAAAGCACTCTGCATGCACCAGCTTGCTATGGCCTTATATAATCCTGTGATATGGGTATTCTTAGCAATATTCTAGAGATGAGAAAACTCAGGGAAGATAACCAACTTGCCTTAGGGTACACAGCTACTAAGAGATCACATTAGGGAGCCTAGCTAGGCAGCCTGACCTCAAAGTATATACTCTGTGAGAGTTCCACACAGCATTAATGCATAAGGATGATGGCTAGGTTTTTATTGAATGAAGAATAAGGGTTGTGTCTATGTGTGGAGGGCCCTGAGAGAGCCAATCTTGGGTTGCTATTGCTTTGTTATATAACACTGAGGAACCAAGCAAACTCTCTTCATTTAAGTCCCATGTGCACCCTGGGGACAATTATAGGGTGAGATAAGGAATTTTTAAAATAACGGTGAAAATATATTAATCATAATGATAGATATCTGCCTTCGTTTTATTAGGCTACTGTAGCAAGTACAATACCACAGACTGGGTGACTTAAATGACAAACTTATTTATTTACATTTCTACAGGCTGGAAGTCCAAGATCCCAAGATCAAAGTATTGGCAGGGTCAGTTTTTTCTGAGGCTTCTCTTTTCGGTGTTAAGATGGCTGTCTTCTCACTGTGTCCTCACATGGTCTTCCCTTTGGGGGTATGCATCCCTGGTGTATCTTTGCCCACCCAGGTTTCCTCTTCTTGTAAGGACACCAGTCAGATTGGATTTGGGCCCACCATAATGAACTCATTTTTAACTTAATTGCATCTTTAAAAGTGCTATAAATCCCATTCTGAGGGGCTAGGAGTTAGGGATTTAACATGAATCTTGGAGGGACTGAATTCAGCCCATAAGAATATCCTGAAGACTCAATAAATTAACAGAAGATGCTTTGGCTGAAAGTAATAGAGGATGTGCTGAAACCCTCAAGATGTGCATTCATCTTGGACATCAAGTCATCTGGGGGTCCTGGGGAGCTCAAAAGCTCATCTGAGTCATCTCACCAGGCTCCGTTCCATCTACCACATCGCCATCTTCAGAGGGTTGGTGTCTCATCCTTGGGCTTGTTCGGTTTTGTCTGTGAATGATTTCCTTCATTCCGGGAATCATCCTGGCAAAAGCAGGGACGTAAGGTGGGGACAAAGAAAGCATTTTCTTTTCACGTCTCTTTCCTTTTAAGCTGGAAGAAAATCTTTCCCAGAATCTGATTTTTTTCTTACTCTCCTTGGCTGAACTGTGTCACATGCCCACCCCAGGCCAATTCCTAGCAAGGAAGAATAGGAGTGCTCTGATTTCCTCAAATCGTGAGACTCTTCCGGGGGGCAACACATTGACACCTGAATCATATCAGGATTCCAGTACCAAGAAACAAGGAGGGAATGGCTTGAGATAGGCAACCTATAGGCAGCACAGCCTTCATGCATTCTCATAAGGATTCATGTATTTACTAAGTATCTACCACCTGCTGGAAATACAGCAGTGAACAAAACAAGAATAGGATTCTGTGCCTTCTTAGAATTCACACCGACTACATGCCAAGTTCTAGGGATATAGAGGTGATTAATGAGACTTAGTCTCTGCCTTCTTGGGCTCCTGTTATGTTCTTTTTGTTTGGGGGCCAAGTCTGCATATCCCAAAGGACATGACTTTCCCAAAGGGGTTAGGGGCCCTTCAGTGGTTCATGGGCCTGCCTTCCTGTTGAACCTTTCCCCTCCCTCCTTACAAACAGAGACAGGCAACAGCGGCTCGTCCTTGAGAAGCTCTAGCATTGCTCTGAACCCACAGAAGCCTGACCCTGCTTTCTAGGTCTTCACTAACACGGGAGGAGTGGGACAAGGGACTTGCCACCAGTAGGAGCTGTCTCCTTACCCAACCTCCAGTCTCTGATAAATGCCAATCACTGGGTGCTTGACTTGTGCCGAGTACATGCTAAGTGTCTTATTGGCAGCCTTTTAAAAATCCCTGTACATCCCTGCAAGGGAATGATTAACGGTCTTACTTTTACAGACTCAGAGATGTGGAGAGACTCGATCGAGGTCAACAGCTCGTCAGTTAGTTCATACTCTTCCCCACTGCTCCATAACGCCTCCCACCTTTTGAAGTTGCTGGTTAAGTGGATATGAGAGCAAAAGTGGTTGTTCCACAGATGCTTTCCATAATGTATTTGCTGCCTTATGAAAACTGGCCAGTGTGTAAGAGAACACGGCAACGGGAACATGAAGGGCAGTCATCTAATACAGTTTCAGCCCGCCTTCAGAGAGTCCGAGGTGATCCTGGGGTGAGGGAAGGCTTTGTCTCCTCCCTTCAGAAGGGACAAGAAAGGACGTTCACAGACAGCTGGCCCCTCTCTGGACTGGCACACACACCATACCTTCTAATCCTGGCATGGACCTGACAGACACTATTAGTACCCTCTTTCTATTGAGGATGCAAGTGGAGTTTGGTGAGGTTGTACCCGCTGGGCCAGAGATCTGACCGCATGTGGCAGGGGTGGAAGATTTGACCCCTGGGACCCTCTTACTTCATGATTTCTGGGAAGGATTCAGGAAGGAGGCTGTCCTCCCCTGAGGCCGCTTATTCCAAGAAATGTGTTGCGTCCATGAAACAGTCACAAGGTGAAGAAGTACTATAAAAGCTGAATTCAAAAAGAAACATTTTTGTGCTATAAAACAAAACAAAACAAAACAAAAACAACCAAGTCCTGGCTGGTGGCAAAGTGGATTGGTGCCAGCCTGCGAACCCAAAGGTCACTGGTTCGGTTCCCTAACCAGGGCACATAACCAGGTTGCAAGCCAGGTCTCCAGCCAAGTCTGTAGCTGGAAGCAGGTGAAAGGCAGCCATACATTGATGTCTCTCTCCCTCTGTGCCTCTCTCCCTACCCCTCTCTCTAAAAATAATAAATAAAATCTTAAATAAATAACTTTAGAAAGGGCTCTTGTAATTCTGTATCTTCTATTACAAAGGTATTGCACAAAGTGAGTTAATGTTTCCCTTTCAGAGATACTGTTATCATATCTAAATTACTTTGGGATTTTCCAATTAAGTTAGCTTCTAAATGGTACCTTTAATTAGCCAGGGTGATAAGCTGAGCAGATAGTGTGGAAATCTTGGATACCAAGGTCCAAGGTGACAGGTAAAGTGGCAGCTGCCTCCTTGAGGGAGAAGCATTGGTTGGTGAGCCCAGAAAACCCGCACTTCCCTAGGGTGGGAGAGCTGCCCTAGGACTCCCGGAGTGAACACCTCGTGAAAGACCACACGTTAGGCAATTCACGTTTAAGGTCATTTACTAATTCCACACAATTTTCCTGGATAGCAGAGACTACTGTCATGTTGGGTGTTAGAGATTAAAAAAGGGGTGGGGGGAGTCATAGCTCCTGACCTCAATGAATTCAGAGACTAATACAGAAAGGAATACAGATAATAACAGTAGTAGTAATGATAGTAACAGTATTAGTGGGGAGGAAGAGGAGAAAGAGAAGGAGGAGGAGGAGGAGGAGCAGTCCCACTTGGGAGGTGGAATGGATGAGACTGAAAAACTATGGGCATTGCTGTTAGAAAAGGAAGGGCCTTCTGATGAATCAACTGAAGACTTCAGTCTTCTACCACGTACTCAGAGCTCCATCAGTGAGGCTGGACCAAAAATTCAATTTAAATAATAATTATACTAGTTACAGCCTGGACTGTAGTTATCACATTTCTACTTTCCAAATCATCTTTCCGATTCTTTCCCTCTTCTCCAGCTCCCAAGTCACTCCCCCCACTACTGCTTACTTCTTGGGAGCAACCTCCTCATGGGTCTCCCTGACTTCACTCCTAACCCCCCTTCAATCTACCTTCCCTGCTGCCACAGGGTAACATGATTGAAATTCAGATCTGATCATGTCCCTTTCCTGCTTAAAATGCAGAGCTGAGCACAGTACTTGGCACATGGCCTCATCAGGCTGCATCATCTTGCATGTGTTTGTACAACAAAAGGCTACAAACTCAGTGGGAACAGACCCTTTAAGCTTGGGCGCTCCCAGAGGCAGACTCCAAGACAAGGGTTCAAAGGCAAGTGGTGCATTTGGGAAGTGAACCCAGGAAAGGCCACCAGCACAGTGGGGCCATAAAACAGGGAGGGAAGACATTAGGTACATTATCAAGGCCATTACCATCACAGGCAGATGAAGCTGGCTGGCTGCAGGGCTCCGAAGATGATGTGAACATGCTACGGAGTTATTCTGAGGGAGCTGGGGGACCAACTCTGGTCAGTCAAAGGCAAGAGTTTCTCCCGAGAGGCGTTAACTTTCAGGCAATTCCATCCTGTCCCATGTATGCAGAGGGAGGCAAAGAGCCACGGGTACTTGCATTTAGGAGACTTACATGGTAAGTGTGACAGGTTAAGGTGCGTTATTGATAGTGTCTACAACCCTCAGGAGAGATAGCTCAGCCCAGTCTAAAGGGTAAGTGCACAAAGATATTCAGTATTGACTAGAATAACAAAGCAGAACACATGACAAAACAAATGATGAAAACCACACAAAATATCTAGCAATGTGGGGATGGTTTAGTAACACCCATTTAGAAAGAGGAGACGCAGCTACCACCAGGCCAGTTTCAAAGCCCTTGAGCAACAAGGCTTTAACAAAGAAATGGTTTACCGTTGAATGTTAAGGCAGGATGCAATCTAAATCGATTATGTGTGCATTATGGTTGTGCCTGGGTAGACATCTATCTTCAAGGCAAGAAGCATTCAAAGGAACCACAAAGAAATGAAATGTATCAGGATGATAGGACCAAGAGAATTCTTTTGCTATGTTGTCTTATTTTTTTTAAGGCTTTTTTTTTTTTACTCTAAATTTATTATTTCCAGAGAGAGAGGAAGGGAGAGAGGCAGAGAGGGAGAGAAACATCAATGTATGGTTGCCTTTCACTTGCCTCCAGCCATGGACCCGGCTAGAGACCTAGCCTGTAGCCTGGTTATGTGTCCTGGCTAGGAATCAAACCAGTGGCCTTTGGGTTCACAGGCTGGTGCCTTATCCACCGCGCTACAGCCAGGGCTGTCTTTTCAGTTGAATGGGGGAAAGGATTTACTATGACTAATTAAAATTATATCACCTTATATGAATTCATATAAGGCAATATAGTTCCACCTTTCTCCTACCACTGTTCACTGCATCTCCTCCCAGATAAAATGCTGGCACTTAAATTCATGTGTCAGTTAGCTTTGGGGGAACCCAAACTAAAATGGGTCTATTCCTGGCCCTGGCTGGTGTGGCTCAGTGGATTGAGCACTGGCCTACAAACCCAAGGGCTGCTGGTTCGATTCCCAGCCAGAGCACATACCCAGGTTGTAAGCTAGGTCTCCAGATGGGTTCCCAGCTGGAGGCAGATGAAAAGCAACCATACACTGATGTTTCTCTCTCTTTCTTCCTCCCTTCCCCTGTCTCTGAAAATAATGAATAAAATAAAATAAAATAAAATAGGTCTATTCCCAGAACTGTGATGTCTGGGCCACAAGGTGTGAACATCTTTATGGTTCTATTTAAACCAAACTCCTCTCTTTTTATTTTCATTTGCTGAGCCCAAAAATCAGGATTCAGTGGCTCAGAGAGCTGCATGGGATCATGGGAAACACACCCACACGTGTCCAGCCATGTCCTGCTTCCTTTCTTCAAGTACAAAGAGGTTAAGGCATTTTGGGAGTTGACATCATCAAGGTGGATTTCTTGTGCAGAATCTGCAATTTATCAAAATGTAAAGAATGTGAAAATGGAATTTAGCCTGCAGATTTGCTGTTCCTTATCAAATGGCTCCAAGCATGTTTCCTGAGTGACATAAATTAAGCCTTTAAGCAGAAGATATATTATCTCTGTGTGAGGCCTTCACATTGTTTTCTAATGGAACTCATTAGAAGTGTGGGTCCCACAGATAAGAGACCAGCTCTGCCCAGCCTATGAGTCAGCAATGACAATGAATTCTGCCCTGAGCTCCGTCTGGCTGTGCTACCTCATAGGGCTTGGAAGGGCTTCTGGGAAAGAGAAGGAAGCAAGAGTCAGCCCCAGGGACTTGGGCATTGGAGTCATGCTGGCAAATGTTCTTTGAGTCCTACTATGTGCCAGCCATGGGATAGATAGAAATTTTAAGAGACATTATCTTTTCCCCTCAGGAAACTCACAGAATAAGACAATCCAAATGTCCATCGATGGATGAATGGATGAATGAAATGTGGTTTATCCATAGCATACAATGGGGTATTATTCAGCCATTAAAAAAAAAAAAAGAAATGCTGATATGTGAACCCAACACATGTGAACACAAAAAATGTTATGCTGACTGATGTTATGTTGACTGTAAGAAACTAGACATGAAGTTCACATAATTGTATGATTCCATTTATCTGAAATAATATCTAAAAGAGAGTAGAGAGTAGTATCCAAAATAAACATAGAAACTAGAGCTTGCCAGGGGCTAAGAAAAGATAGGGGTGGAAAGCAAAATAAAATGACTATGTTAGGCCAAAGTAATGACTTAAAATCAAGTATTAGACAGCTGTGTTCTCTAAACTCTCTGGTTACCCTGCCATAACAAACTGTTTACCTGACACCTTTTTTGAAGGTTCCAGGGTCTTACCACATTGTAAACCTCATTTCTCCAATCTCAAATTATTAACCTCTTATGTAGAATTTTCATCCAATGCTGTTTTTGTTTTCACAGTATAAACTATGACCTTGACGTCTCCCCTATCCCAACCCAAATGGCCTCTGTAGGTATTTTTCTAAAGAAAAGGTATCCAGAAGAACTCTGGCACTAGTAGTTAAAACTATTTTTCCACCACTAAAGTATCATAGTAATTTCGGCAACTTGAATTAATTCTGAAAGTTACCATGAACAATAAACATTATTCAGGAAGGTAAATAAAGATGGGGATTTATTAATTCTGGAAACCCTTCATTTAATTATTACTCTAGAAACTTTTACTGAGTGCCAGAAATAAAAAATAAAAGGGAATGAATCACTCACTGACACGTGCTAAGATGGATGAACTTTAGACACTGCTAACATGAAAGAACAGAGCCACAGAAAAGATCATCATCACGTTGTACGATTCCATTTACATGAGGCATCTGGAAGAGGCAAATCCATAGGGACAGAAAGTAGATTGATGGTTGTCAGATGCTGGGGGAGTCAGAAATAGGGTATGAATGTAACCGAATGCAGGTCTGGCGGCCAGCCTCTATGAATGCTGAACTGGAGAGGCAGGTGCTGATACAAAGGAAAGGTGGTTTATTCAGATGCGGGTCACTTGGAAGATTGGAGACTCTTGTCTCAAAGCTTATCTCCATGTCTCAATGTAAGCAGATATTTTTATAAAGTGGGACAGAGAAAGCAGAACAAAGAGATCAAGGGAGGGGGCTGATAAATTCTTGACGTGCAGACAAGCACAGTCCGTTCTGATAAGGCCCGTGATGGTCTGGTGTGCATCATCCTGGCTCCATGGCTGAAGGAAGATGAGCAAATTTCCCAAAGCTGGGATGCCTGAAGGTTGCGATCTGCATCTTTTGAAGTTAGGGTTCTTATACAGACATGCTATTTATCTACAAGCTACGTATTTGAGTCAGCATTTACAGAAACAATGTCAAAGGAATGGTGGGGAGGCTTACAATCTCCACTGTTTCAATTTTCCACTATTCCATGAATACGAATGGATTTCCTTTTGGTGTGATGAAAATGTTCTAACATTGATCGTTGTGATGGTTCTACAACCTTGTGAATACAGTATAAGGCATTGATTTGTATACTTTAAATGGGTGAATTATATGGCATGGGAATGATATCTTAGTAAAACTTTTATTAAAAAATAGAAACAAAATTCAGGGGGCATAAGCATATTATATGAGGCAAGTTCTACAAAGTTCACAAAGGAACTGAGATTTGAGTTCAGTTGTGAAGGATCATGGAAAGACTAGGGAGGAAGCAGTTCCTGGCAGAGGGGACAACACAGGAGTACACAGAAGAGTGAGGAAAGGTCACCAGCAATTAATGAGCATGGTTAGGAACAGCTGTGACTTTAAGGTTAGCAGGGGAAGGAGGAGGATGGGCCCATAGTATTTTTTAAACACAATTTATTATTTTTGAACAAGTTACACATTCACGTGGCCTCAAAATAGAAAAGTTTTAGGAAGGTGGCCAATAAAACAAGTTTCTTCCCTTCTCTGTCTCCCACTCACCTAGCTCCCTGCCCAGGCAGTCACTATTGCTAGTCTCTCTCTGTCCTATATGAGATATAATTATACACATACTAATATTCACATATGCTTTTATGTGAAAGGCATTAGACCATCAACAGTGTCTCATACTTCGCTTTTAATATTAGCAAAAATCAGGCCCTGGCTGGTAGCACAGTGGATAAGGTGCCGGCCTGCGAACCCAAAGGTTGCAGGTTCAATTCCCCAGCCAGGGCACATAACCAGGTTGCAAACCAGGTCTCCAGTCAGGTCTGTGGCTGGAGGCAGGTGAAACGCAACCATACATTGATGTCTCTCTCCCTCTCTGCCTCTCTCCCTTCCCCTCTTTCTAAAAATAATGAAATAAAAAATCTTAAAAAAAAAAAATTAGCAAAAATCTTAGAGATCCTTCCAAATTTGTATACAAAGAATTTGTTCAGTTTTTCACTGGGTACGTAGGCTGTACCACATTTTGTTGGCCAATTTCCTACCAATGGACATGTAGGTTGTTTCCAAATTTTCCTTTCCACAAGATTCTGCAATAAATAACCTTATATATTTTACATATGTATGAATTGACCTGTATGTGAAATTCCTAGATGTGGAATGGCTAATTACAGAGCTTGTGCTTTGACAAAATTTTTTTTCAGAGTTCAGTTTTTTAGTGAACGTGTTACAAAAGAGGTTTGGTCAAAAAGACCAAACCATGTGTTATCATCAGACTTCTGAGTTTTCTTTATTTGCTTTTACCTTTTCCGCAGTGGTGGAGCCGTGGTGGAGCCTGCAGTGCAGATGAGGCTATTGATGTTGACATTGGCCAGAGCCTTTGCAACAGGCCTGGCCAGAAAGGTTCCATATTTATACCAGCTGCTTTAATGAGGGCATTGATCTTATCCTCTGTGACCATCACCTCATCGTTGTGCAGGATGAGGTCTGAGTAGATGCAGGCGAGCTGTGAGACGGAGGCGGTGGTGCAGGTGGGCACTGGGCCAGCGCTACCGGGAACAGTGCTCATCGCTGGATGGAATGAGAGCCTCACCCCATAGCCTTAGCTTCCTCAGAAGGAATCATCACCTTCCTAGCCGCTGGGGAGAGGGGCTTAAATTTTGATGTTGTCACACTGCCCACAATAGAGGTTGTACAATTTATTCTTTTATTGGGTAAGAGAGCCTGGTTCCCCACATTTAGGGAGATGTGTTTGGAGATTTGGTCTGGGGTCAGTTCACAAAGTGCATTGTATACAAAGCTAAGAAATTTGAACTTGATCCCTGGACCATGCACACCCACTGGAGGGTTTAGACACGGGAGGAGGTTGGGCAGGTTTGAAGTTTTTAAAGCTTGTTTTCATGATAACATCAAATAAATTTTGTAGGGAATTTTTACTCTCTAACAGGTGTGAATAGTAATGTGATGGATCAGGGAGGGGGAAGTCTCCTTTAGGATTTAAGCCATGCTGGAGAGAATGAGAATCTTTGAGGTGCAGTGGCCATTCTAGACAATAAGATTGGATATGAGTGCAAGCTGTTTTTTTTCTCAATCCCGTAACTCTAGCCTTCCTGCCATTTTTCTTTCATCACACACCTCCCGTGTGCTGATGCTTCTAATGAGGCACTTGGCCTTCAAGGGCAATGATATAAAACCAACAGCCAGGAATTTTTATCAGAAGCTAACAGCTGAATGACAGGAGGATAGGTGATACAGCAGCTTTATCTTTCTCTGGAAGACCACTTTGCAAATTAATTGTATTTGGAACCACATTAAAACAAAGAGCTGGGGGAAGCAAAATTGAAGACACGTTCATCCTGAGTCTTTGTTTCTTAAACAAGAGGCAGTCACTGCTATCTGATGCAAACAGAGAAGGAAAGATGGATGGCAGATGGTTTTGAAGGCAACAGCAAATGAAGAACTGAGAGCCAGCTCCATCCAGAGTCTCCAATGCTGGTTCAAGGGTAAGTGAAGCAGGCTTGGCCCTCCTGGGGCTTGCTCTGAGCTTTATGGCTGCTACTGACAAGTCAGAGGAGGGCAGCTATTGCTCTAAGGGCCAAGTGACTTTCAGAGACTCTTGCTATGAATTTGTGTCATTGGGTCACTCTTTCTATGGCACCCAGAACTGGTGTGAGAGGCGAGGTGGCCATTTGGTCTCCATCCATGATGAAGGCATCCAGCAGTTTCTACAGAAGCACATCTCTCAGGACAGGGAATGGTGGATTGGGCTCACAGGGAACTCGGCTCAGAATGGAGCCACAGAAGGTAGGTGGCTCCATTGCACACCACAGCTTCATAGCTGTGACAACTATGTTTTACAGGAGCTTGTGACTGCAATTCTCTCCATTGCTTCCTCCCCAAAGCTCCATAGCACAAAGTAATATGCCCCATTCTTATGGTAAGGAAACCCTCCTCTTTGGTTGTTTTGTGGATCAAATAATATAGCTCATGTACAGTACTTAGCACAGAATCTGGCACACAGCTGACACTCTAGAAACTTACATTTCTTTGCATATACCTGCCTAATAATAATATTAGCTATGAAATATTTGTTTTTTGCTAAAATAATGTATAGCACTATTCTGAGTGCTTCATGTACATTATCATGTTGAATCCTCATGATAACTCATAGTATAATGATTATGGTAGTCTCTATTTTACAGGTGAAAACTGAGTTTCAGGAAATAATTGGTAAGCTATTTTCAAAGCACTTCCACATGCCACCCGACTCCCCTTGCTAAGAGGCTGAAGCAGATCAAGTGCTTAGCATGACTCAATTCACATTAGGTAGTCTCATTTTAATGGTTCTCCTGGGAACTGTCACTTATCTTTTACTCTGGGAGGGGTCCTTACCCCAACCCCAGCACCAGGTGAGTCCTTCTCTACACACCTATAGGGCCTTGTCCACACCTCTACGTGGCATGACTTTAGTTATGTAGGTGTCTTCCCTGCTAGACAATAAGCTCCTCAAGGGGAGGAACCATATCCTGGCCGAAATTTCCCCCCGTGCCCATATTTATCAAAGAATGGACAACTAAACCTTTGTGTTTAATCCTCACACTTGTCCCACGAGGTAGGTATTGCTACTCTTATTTTATGGGTGAGGAAAATGAAGTCCAGAGAGGAAGCGCCTTGCTCAAGATGACACATTTAGGGAAGGGCAGTGCCCTGCCATCTCATACTGCTCTGTGGAAGCTATGAGGTTTTAGAAACGAGAAAATTGCTCTGGGCTAAGCACCTAGAGAAATATACCAGAGTGGATGAAAATGCTTTAATAAAGGAGCAGATGAGCAAACTCATTTTGGGATACTCATAGCCAACAGACAGATGCAAATTCTGCAATATGTTTTCAGGCAATAGCTTTTGAATGCTTTCTTGTTTTGTAGATGAAGTAATATGCAGGTTTCTGCATATTGAACATCTATTCATATGCACTGAAAGGAGTTGGGTCTATTTAAAATCTACAGGGGATAGATCTGAGTAGGCTGATATGTAATAATCTTCAATGTGTACTGCTATTTAAGAAGCAAGGGACAGGATGCTGTGTGCAATATGATGACATTTGACTAAATAGATTGGATAAAATTCAACCTGGAACAACTCACAAGAAATATAACAATAATGGGAGTGCATAGATGAAGAAAGGGAAGATGCTTTCATTTTATGCTTTTTCCCCTCTTAAAATAATTTTTAACCATTTGTATGAACTTCTTTTAAAAATCAATAAGTACATTTTGAGTCTTCACAATAAATGTTTTATATCTAGTGTTTTCTCGATCTCCAGTATCTTTGAACAACATCAGTCTCTCTCTCTCTCTCTCTCTCTCTCTCTCCCTTTCTCTTTCTCTCTCTCTTACACACACACACACACACACACACACACACTTGTTCTAGTAACATCATTGGGTTCAAGGCTCTGAAGATCCCTGAAGCTTATAAGGAAAACTGCTTCCATCTTAACTCAGCAGTGCCCACATATATTTGACAAGGCCTCCTTTTCTGTGTGATATATCTTTTAACATCCAAGGCTGAAAGCCAGGTCACCTTGTACAGGCTCTCCAACTTGAGATCCCAGGGTTTGGGTTGCGTTCCTATGTTTCGGTGTTGAGAGACAATAGGAGATGTCCCTTCACTGGCATGGGAAAGAGAGGCCTTCAGCCTGTCAGTACTGATGGAGCATCTGCCTCTACTGGATGCGGGTGCTTCTCAGGACAGTACCAGGGGCTGCAAGCATGCCAAGTGGCAGCAAATGGGACCTTTTTTGGAGATCTGCACCCCACCTAGCACAACTACCTGTGGGTGAAGTACCAGTGTTAGGAAGGTGAGCTCCCAGCTTGTCTGGGTGTGGGAATTCCCTCCTTATTTCCATGCTAGGTCCAGCCCTGCTCAGAGCAGATGGAGCATCCACCCATGGGGACTGATCTACTGTGTGCTAAGAGACTTTCTAACCTAAAATTGCTGTCCTGTGCATGGCCTGGTTTAGCCTGGGGATAAAATATTTGAAGGTCCTGTTGCAGAAACAAGCTGTGAAGTCAGAATTTTTTTTTTTTAATTCTTTTTTAGCCCCAGGGCCCTTCAATTTAAATCTCATGGGATGACCCAATAAACCTAACAGTCAAATCCAAGCTTACTTGATTCAAAGGAGTCAAAATATCTCTCCCACACATCATAACCATCCAACCACTGCCTTTCCCATAGGCTGCCTTTTTAGCACACACACAGATTTTTTAAAAATACAGATCTTGAAAGTCATAAAAATAACTAACCCACATTACCACAATTTACAAAAGTTTTATAAATCAAGAAGGAAGAATCCCTCCCTTTAGCTCTATAATTATACTCCCCATAACCAAACCACTGTTAACTGTTTAGAATAAATTCTAGTCCTTGTTTTGGCAGCACATACACTACAATAAATTCTTCATTGCTTTTAAACATATTTTCATAAACATGGCTGTGTAAAAATGTATATATGCATATTTTTATAAAAACATATTTATTAGTCTACAACTCATTTTTTTCCCACTTAATAATATATCCTGGACGTATCTCCAAGTCACTAGTTTATTCTTTTAATAATTGCATAGTATCCTGTCATAAGATTATGTCAAAATGTATTTAACCAGTTCCCCTACAATAGTTAGTTTGCTTCCTATCTTTTGTTGTTGTGTATCACTCTGCAGTGCCCTCTTGTGCATTCTTGTGCATATATCTTGACATATGCCTAGGATTATTTTTAGAGGAGAGATCCCTAGTAGTGGAAATGAGGGGTCACAGGGTATGCACATTTTGAATGTTAATAGATATTGCCAAATTACCCTCCAAAATTGCTGTATCGATTTACATTGCTACTAACAGTGTATGAGAGTGCCAGTTTCCCCTACTGTCGTGAAACCACATTATGCCATTTTCCAACACATTAAATCGGTCAGAACAGCAACTTCTTTTGAGGGCATGTGTAATGCTGCAAGGAGTTCTGAAGGGAAAAGATGAGTCAGGGAACATTGGGGTCCCCAAGGGCCATCCAGGAATGCAGAATTGATGTGTATAGGAGAAGGGAGAACCACACAGAAGAGAGAGAGGCTACAGAAAGTGGAAACTGGCATGGAAGACAAGTTTTACCAGGTATATTAATTTACTGGACATGCTTGAGTGGAATAAGAATGAGGCAGGCCTAGCTGGGTTGCCCAGTTAGTTGAAGCACCATCCAGTACACCAAAAGGTTATGGGTTTGATCCCAAGTTTCCCAAGTTAGGGTACATACCTAGGCTGTAGGTTCAATCCCCAGTTGGGGCGCATATGGGAGGCAATTGACTAATGTTTCTATCTTCTTCTCTAAAATCAATAACTATATCCTCAGATAAGGATTTTTCTTTAAAAAGTGAGCAAGGTATCTCAATTCTATTTTCCGGGAAGAGGAGGCCATGTATTTTGGCAGCACCTTCCAGTTAGTGGTTTTGCTAATGGACAAAGAGTACCTTTGGAGACCTGCCTGTCCCAGTGTTGTTGTCATTGGCCAGTAGGGGGGCCTGGGTCTGGCAACCACACACATGGTCCAGATTTTCTGCCCCCACTTTGTTTCAAATATCTTGTCAATTAGTGAATCAGTATGTTCTGATCACAGTCAGGCTCTGGTTTATGAAAGAAGGGATTTTATCCAGAAGTCACCACCTGTAACTATGCCCAGAAGGGCCTAATTGTATGTGACTTTTCCTCAAGTAGTTGTGAATCAAGGCCTGATGGAAGTCCTTTTAATTTGCATTCAGCTTCTTTTACTTCTTCCTTTCTCATTTGTGCTCAGGAAGGAAAGATTACTGCACAAATTAGCCCAGGGCTGTACGAAAACCCAGCAAATTCTACCTTCCACCCCATACTCCATGCCAATTTTTGAAGCTCAAGGATTTGTTAAATTTAATATGCACCAAATGGCTTACAATAAGTCATTGGTCACCTTAGCCAAGTAGATTTCCTTAAAGGTGCTTTCTTTGCCTTTTGTCTTTAAAACATTATAACATACACTTGGACAATCAATAAATCCTGGTTAAATAAATTAAGGTACATTGTGTAACAATTAAAAAGAACAAGGAGGCTCGCACTGAATTTATACAGAACAATCTCCAAGATATACTAAGTGAAAAAAAAGGAAGGTATCAAATAATGAATATAGTAAGAACCATTGGTACAAATAGAAGAGTATGTGCTTGTAAACATCTAGATATTTCTGGAAGGTGACCTGGATATTGTAACAGTGGGTTGCCTCTGGAGAGCAGAACTGGGGGCCTGAGATATGGCAGAGGAAAGGAGAGGAGCTTATACATTTCAAATTCTGTATTGTGGTCAGGTATTATCTGTAAATAAAAAGTAAAATGTAAAAGGCCTTTAAAAAGTAAAACTTGTAGCTGGAGGCAGGTGAAAGGCAACCATACATTGATGTCTCTCTCCCTCTCTGCCTCTCTCCCTTCCCCTCTAAAAATAATAAATAAAACCCCTTTTTAAAAATTTTATTCATTATTTTTAGAGAGAGGGAAAGGGAGGGAGGCAGAGAGGGAGAGAGATATCAATGTAAGGTTGCCTTTCACCTGCCTCCAGCTACAGACCTGGCTGGAGATTTGGCTTGCAACCTGGTTATGTGCCCTGACTGTGGATCGAACCAGCGACCTTTGGGTTTGCAGGCCAACGCCTTATCCACTGAGCCACAAGCCAGGGCTAAATAAAAATCTTAAAAAAAAAAAAAGTTAAACTACCTGCGAACCCAAAGGTCACTGGTTTGACTCCCCAGCCAAGGCACATAATTAGGTTGCAACCCAGGTCTCCAGCCAGGTCGGTAGCTGGAGGCAGGTGAAAGGCAACCATACATTGATGTCTCTCTCCCTCTCTGCCTCTATCCCTTCCCCTCTCTCTAAAAAATAAATAAATAAAATTAAT
Source organism: Noctilio leporinus (assembly GCA_004026585.1). Lineage (NCBI taxonomy): Eukaryota > Metazoa > Chordata > Mammalia > Chiroptera > Noctilionidae > Noctilio > Noctilio leporinus. The sequence continues at coordinate 188,062 of PVIW01001949.1, forward strand.
TAATTATTATTTTTTAAAACCTAAAAAATTTTAAACTTTAAAAGCCCTGCCTAAAGATGTAGGACATGTGGATAAAAGTTCAGTTTTTTAATTAATTAATTTGTATTGATGTGAGAAAGAGGGAGACAGACAGACATCAGTTGTTATTCTACTTAGTCATGCATTTACTGGTTGACTCTTGTGTGTGCCCTGATCAAGGATCAAAACGGCAACCATGGTGTATTGGGACAGCACTCTAACTAACTGAGCTACCTGGCCAAGGTGGTTTTAAACATGCAGTTTCGCTATGCAATGGTACACAGCATTCTGTGTTTTCATCTGCAGGCCTGCAGCTGACAGTGTCCAATGAGAGCTTCATGGCTCCTCTTTCCCTATGTTGGAAACCTGTCCGTAAAGTTAGTACCGGGGATGGCCACACATTTGGTCTTCACTATCTCCCCGCCCCCGCATGAGGTAAGAGGACTCTCTGAGCCTGCCTTGAGTCAGGATGCACCAGTCAACTTAGTAATACTTATCATTTGTCATGGGTCTTTAAATCAGCCAGGTGGACTTTCTTGTTTGGACTAGCTCAGCTGGGTGTCAGCTGAACATCAGCTAATGCATTTGCGGCTCAACACCTAAAAGACTAGCTTAGGCTTGTTCCCGTGGTCACAGAAGAGTTCTTGGTGGATGTGAGAGCAAGGTCCAATGTGCAAGCATATTTTAAATCTCTACTTGTGTCACATTTTAAAATCTTCACACAAGGATATGCTTATTTATTTTAGAGAGTGGGGAAGGGTGGGAGAGAGGGGGAAATACTGATCAGTTGCTTCTCACAGGTGCCCTGACTGGGAACCAAACCCCAAACCCAGTCATATGCCCTGACTGGGAATCGAACCTGTTACCTTTCCATCTACGGGACAAGGCTCCAACCAAAAGAGCCACAGTGGCCAGCGCTATTTGTGTCCCATTTTTTAATGACCCATTAGCCAAAGCAAGTTCCATGGCCAAGCCCTGATTCAATAGGTGGAGAAACAGACTACACCTGTGGGTGGAAGAAATGACAGAATAAAGGGGCATACATATGGGAAAGGAGAAACTGATGCTCACCGGTTTCTCATTACGGAGGCCACATGGACAATCATGGAGAGCTGGGTCCTTTTGGCTTGGCTCTGGGTAGAATCTCTTAGGGGTCACTGTCTGAGGAGTTGGTTATGGGGTAAAGAAGATGCTCACCTGCATATGGGAATGTTTTTTGTTGGTAAGTTTAATAAAAATAATAGTAACAACATTAATAATAATCCAGCCAAGCTAGAGCTGTGCTAATATACCCACTTGCCCCGTTAACCACTGAATACTTGAAATGGGGTTGTTCTCAGTTAAGATATGCTGTAAATGTAAAATACATGGGATGTTTGAGACTTAGTCCCCATCTCAACAGAATGTAAAATACTTCACTGATAAATTTTATATTGATTACACATTGAAGTGATAGTACTTTGAACCTATGGGGTGAAGAAAATAAATTACTAAAATTAATTTAACTGTTTCTTACTTTTTCCAGTGTGGCTTCAGAAAACTTAAAAATTACACACGTGGCTCATACTATTTGCATTGGATGGTGCACAGCTAGATAATCATTACCCTGTTTTTAGAAAGGAACAGTGGTGTTGCCTAAGCCCCATAGCTAGTGAGTGGCGGTGCTGTGATATTATACAAGCAGGACTGTCAGGCCTTGAACAGAGCTCAGGCTCTGAGGCCCCTGGATTACAGAGCACACAGAACAGTTTGTAACATTTCACAGTCCTACCTGGCCTGTGTAAACTCCATTCTGCCCTGCTGAGTGCCTCAGCAGGAGAGGTAACCCACTGTTGCAGAAAATACAGATCCTCTTTGGATTCTGGGGCTCCTTACAGGGACCCCCAGTTCAACATGGATCCTATAGGAAATCATGGAGGCCCATAAGCCTTTCTTCTAACCCCCAAGTATCTTCAGTTCTACCCAGAAGGACCAAGAGGTTCCAGCCCCACGAGTGTTGGCATTCCTGAAAGCACTGGGTGGGGTGAGGCAAACAGGGGCCAGCCCTATCCACTGCCCAAGTCTGTTCTGGTAAGTACAGGTCTCAAATGCAGCAATCCTCTGAGGCATCAGGCGTTGGGCTAAGCAAGACAGTGTCCAGAGGCTGGGGTTCTAATCCCAAATACTGCTGGTATATTGGACTTGGAAATAATCCCAGGTCTTGGATTTCTGTTTTGCTCACTGTCACGCTTATATTGATGGCTGCCTTCATTGAAGTAATGTGAGAAATTACATGTGAAGATGCTTTGGGGAGTAAATGTTTAAATAATACAAAGACCTATGGCCGTGTTCTGCAGGTTTCTTTGCATCTGCTACCATTTCATCAGTATAGCAACAAATGCTAAGTTACACAAGCCTTAATTCCAAATTTTATAGAACTAGAATTTGGCATAAGTCAAAATTCACTCACTATCTGTAGCCTGTCTAAGACTTTCAGTTACACAAGGACTGTTTAATTTTTAATTAATTACTTTATTTATTTACAAGAGACATTGATTTGTTGTTCTACTTATTTATGCATTCACTGTATGTGCCCTGACTGAGGATCAAACCCACACCTTGATATATTGGGATGACACTAACCAACTGAGCTACCCAGCCAAGACTACACAAAGGCTTTATATTAATAAACAAACAGTAGTTAAAAACTTGAGCAAATGGAACAAAATGGAAATATTTATCAACTCTGGATGATGAGTCCAAGGATGTTTGCATATTACGCTCTGGAATTCGCTGTGTGATTAATTTTTTCATAATCTAAGACAACCAATAATAAGCAATGCTTTACATTTCCAACCTCTCTGGGTGTTAGCTCTAAGTGAAAGTGTTCTTTCAAAATACATAGATGGCTATACCCTCCACGATCATCCCACCTAAATATTTCAATTTCCTCTCCTTTAAAGACTTATTAGACCACGAAACTTTCCATATTCTTCTATCATTTTAATTAATTTTAGGAAATATATTTCTGATATTTTCGAATTAGTATTAGTGGCCTCAGCACTCAATGGCATGAGTTTTAAGTATGCAGAAGTCCCATACCTTGTGTGGACATCACTGTGCTCTTCTTTTATGTATGTGTATAGGCTCATAGTTCTGCTTAACTTCTCCTTAGGTTAAGACCTAAATCGGACGCTCTATAGCCATTGTAAATAAATTACATGAGCTGCTGGGGAGAATCTAACCTGTAATAGAAACAGTGTAATAAAAGTTAAACAACTGCTCCTTTAGAAGCTCTTTCTTGCCTTGCATTCGTCATGTTTTGTGTGCTATTGCATGGCAGGTTGTTTTGTTTCTACATTTCTGAAGTTGTATTCTGTGCCTTACAGAACAATTCGCAGAAGGTGCAGTTTGTCCGAGCCCAACGTTAGGTAACTCAGCGCCACCTACTGATAGATCTAGGAACTGCCGTTATTCTTCAGTCTATTCACTTCTGAGCACAGCCAGGTTTGGTGGGGCGTGGTGGGAAGGGACGTCAGTAAAAATCCATCATTCACAAGCCAACATAAGCCTTAGAGTGACTTAAGAGGTACATAGGCTGTTGGGAGGCGCAGAGAGAACTCTGTGGAGGACAATGGTCAGAAAGGACTGTCCAGCTGAAGTCCTTGGTGGGGGACCAGGAGTGGGAGGCAGGAGCAGAGAATGTAGAGAAAGTAAGGTCATGGATGTGGGGAAGCACGATGTTCTGGGTAACTGTGAGCATCTCACTGTACCTGGTGTTCAGGGGTATGTGGGAAAAATGAGAGATAATGCTGGAAAACTCAAAAGAGGTCTGCTGATGAAGACCCTTGATACCTGCCAGTTTAAAGAAAGTATTTTCAGGACCATGTATGCAGGTTAAGCACCAGGAAACAAGCTCACATTTGGGGTGCAGGAGCTTTTTTGGGAGGTACTAAGATGGGACAGGGGGAAAAGTTGGACTGAGATGCAGTAGCAGCACAATCACTGACATTGGATGCAAGACGTGCCTGGGGAGGGGCTGTCACCTTGGGAGAGGCAGCTGTCTGTGGCTAAGAATCCCTGGAGAGGGTTCAGCTGTGAGCACTTGGCCTCTGTCACACCAAGATGCTGGCGTTGGGGGAGGGCAATGCAGGCCTTGGTATTAAAAGGTCGACTCTGGGTGACACATCACCACATTCACTATAAAGGGTATGTAAGAATCTTTAGCCCTGGCTGGTGTGGCCAAGTGAATTGAGTGTTGGCCTGTAAACCAAAGCGTCACTGGTTTGATTCCCAGTCAGGGCACATGCCTGGGATGCAGGCCAGGTCCTCAGTTGCAGGCCTGTGAGAGGTAACCACTCATTGATGTTTCCTCTCCCTCCCTTCCCCTCTCTCTATAAATAAACAAATAAATAAAATATTGGATATTGCTCATAGCAATATTTTATTAAAAAAAAAAAACTCTGTAGGCCAGAGTCACATAATCTGTGATTGTTAGTGTTGTCAGTGCTAACTAATACACTGTGAGTAATTTTAAGAAGTAAATGTGACAGCAAAGAATAACAGGTACAGAGCTGATTCTAGCAAATGGGTGATTGTTACTATTATATTAATAGTACATAAAAGTTTATACTACTTTTAATAGGCTAAATGCATAAATGTCATCCTATTATATATAAAGCTACCATATTTGAGTCTATTACATGCCAGATACCTATTCAGCCATGGTATCACTTAAACCTTATAAGCCAGCCAGGAATAGCTCTCACTGCATTATAAGGATAAGGGCACCCAGGCCGTATCTTTGTGTGATAATTCCTACATCTGAGTCATCTCAGAGCTGACCTCTATCTATTATGTCTTCCCTTGAAATCTGATCTTATTTTCCTTATTTTTTGTATATCAAATAATTTTGGATTATATTCTAGAAATTTCAAGCACTAGGTTCCAAGACTCTGAGTCCTTTTAAAATCCTCTGGAAAATGTTACTTTTGTTTGTTTTGGCAACAAATCCAGATAGATTCAGACCAAATATTCTGACTTGCCTTCTATGAGGGGTGGTGCTCAAGGTCAGTTCAGTTTTCAAAATTGTTTGGATTTTCCCATTCATGTACCACTCGGGATGGTGGTTTATGTTGTGGTTTAGTTCATGAACCCTATGCTATGTTTCTTAGGGTCTGTTTAACACATGTAGTTTGTGAGTGAGCTCATTATTTTTTCCTGGGTCATAGGCAAAATTAGGGAATCCTCATCTCTAGATCTCTCCTTTTAAGGATTTTCAGCTCCCATGGGTCCCTTTTCATGGTTCCTCTGAATAGAAAAATTAATTTTTTATTGGGGACTTAGATGTCTGCATCACCCCATTCAGTTAGTGTAGCTATTTATTTGTTGAGTACCTTGTTTGTACCAGGAACTGATCTAAGTGCTTTACTATTATTATCTCCATTTTACAGATGAAGAAATGAAGGAAAGGTTCAGAGTCAAATGGTCAAAGTCACAGGCTACCAAGCTAGTCAGAGCTCCAGGACTTCCAAAGGCCCTTCTTTGCATGCCCATAATCCCACCTCAAGAACTGAACTTATAGGATCCTCCTTGCTGGAGAAGGGGGGATTTGAACAGGACTGGGCATGCTACCTGCTAGGCCTGAGGCCATCTCAGTGAAGCTAGCCTTGACTGCCTTGGCACAATTATGTTGCCCCAAATTAGGGCTGATGTTTAGCTGCATACACTGCTACATCCACAGCAAATGTTATGGCTCGTATTCATTTTCATTGGACACAGTTTCTTTTCTGATTGGTCACAGAGGCTATTCTACTTGGTCATCATGTGCATTTTGATTAGTCAAAGTGTCCATTCTGATTGGTCATAGTCACATTTCTTATTGGTCACAATGTCCATTCTGATTGGACACAGCATCCAATCTGATTGGTCATAGTGTCCATTCTGATTGGTCATAGCATCTATTCTAGTTTATCAGAACATCCATTCTAATTATTTAGTGCCCATACAGTTTAAGTTGATAAATATTTTGATTTCACCCCTTCTCTCAGTAGAGACCCTCCCAGCTAAGATCCATCCTCACCCAAGGAAGCACCTTTCCTCAAGACACAGGTCCAGTTTGAGATCTAGATAGAGGCTTATCAATGTCAATTCCGCAGCACCGAGCTGCAGAGGTGAGGGCATGACCTTATACCACCTGAAACCCCATTCACAGCAGTGATATAGGAGCTCTAATTGGGCCTTGAATACAGGACTTCACCTCCTTAAGCAACCACAGAAAGAATTATAATGAGATATCAAACATAAATAACAACCAGAACCATCAGAAAATTAAGCTATATAGAAATCTGACAACCAACTGTTTAAAGAAGCCTCATTTCCCAGACAGGTAGGAGAGGCAGAGGCGTGGAGATTGGGCAGAGAGGTGGTATGACTTGGACAAACAATGGTGGCAGCATTGGCAGGGAAGGGCAGGTCCCACATTCATGTATGGTGGATAAAAATGGGGAGGGACCCTGGCAGGTGGCACAGTGGATAAGGCACCAGCCTGTGAACCCAAAGGTCTCTGGTTCAATTTCCAGCCAGGGCATATAACCTGGTCTCCAGCCAGGTCCATAGCTGGAGGCAGGTGAAAGGCAACCACACATTGACGTCTCTCTCCCTCTCTGCCTCTCTCCCATCCCCTCTCTCTGAAAATAATAATTTTTTTTTTAAATGGGGAGGGATACCCTGGGAGCAAGTGATCCCAGCCCCAGGCCAAACCTCACAGCCCAGGGTTCCAGCACCAGGAAGATAAACCCCCATTACCCCTAACTATAAAAATCAATGGGGGTTGGGGTGGTAGAAGAAACTGCCAGATATTTACCACTTAATGGTAAAAATGGCCTGCATGGTCTTAGAACATACCCACACTCCAGAGCAGAAATTGGAAGGCTGCCAATCACATACCAGAAGTGGATGAAGTGATTGGAAATGGAGCAAGTGCCAGGCAATCACCAGGAGCCAGGCAGCAGCATTGTGCCCTCTCCAAGCCTCCCACCACACGCAGAGCCACAAAGCAATAAAGCAGGTGGCCCCACCCTGGCGATTACCTAACGTGCCGCCCCATACAATTTACAGGTACCTTTGCTACATCAGCCACACTACTAAAATAGGGAGTAAAAATAGCTCTATCTAATACACAGAAACAAGTACAGAGAGGCTGGCAAATTGAGGATGCAAAGAAATATGGCCCAAATGAAAGAACAGAAAAAAACCCCAGAAAAAGAACTAAACAAAATGGAGATAGCCAACGTATCAGCTGCAGAGTTCAAAACACCTAGATCACTCTAGCTAGCTATCATTTAGAATGGAGGGGCAGATAAAGTACTTCCCAGACAAGGTAAAGCTAAAGGAGTTCATCATTACCAAGCCATTACTATATGAAATGTTAAAGGAACTTGTTTAAGATAAAGAAGAAGCTCAAAATTATGAACAGTGAAATGACAACAAACTCAAATCTATCAAAAACTTAATCTAAATAACAAAAACAAAGTAAGCAAATAACCAGAATAGGAGCAGAATCATAGGTAAGGAGGCCATTTGGAGGGTAATCAGCTGGGAGGGGTAAAGGGGAGAATAGGGGAATGGTGCAGGGATTAAGAAGCATAATTGGTAGGTACAAAAGAAACAGGGGGATATTAAGAAAAGTATTAGGAAAGGGAGAAGCCAAAGAACTTACATGCATGACCCATGGACATGACCTAAGGAAGGTGGATTACTGAAGGGAATGAGGGTACCAGGCAAAGGTGGGCAAAGGGGGAAAATTTGGGACAACTGTAACAGTATAATCAATAAAATATACTTTACAAAAAGAGAGATAATCAACAATAAAATTAAAAAAGAAAAAAAAGAGGTTCCCTTTTTTAGCTCTCCTCCCCACAAAAATATGTCAACAAAATTTTCTAATATTTTTAATACAAACTTTAATTATTTGTGTGTGTTTTCTATTTTTTTCTTTTTATTTTTTAAAGATTTTATTTATTATTTCCACAGATAGGGGAAGGGAAAGAGGCAGAGAGGGAGAGAAGAATCAATGTATGGTTGCTTTTTACTTGCCTCCAGCCGCAGACTTGGCTGGAAATCTGGCTTGCAACCTGGTTATGTGCCCTGGCTGGGGAATCGAACCAGTGACCTTTGGGTTCGCAGGCCGGCACATTATCCACTGTGCTACCAGCCAGGCAAACTTTAATTTTTTAAAAAATATTTTATTCATTATTTTTAGAGTGAAGACCAGGGAGGGATGAAGAAAGGGAAAGAAACATCAATGTATGTTTGCCTTTCTCCTCCTTTCCCAACTAAGAGTCCAGGGTCCTGGCAGCCAGTTTTCAGTGTGTCCTGGACACAAATATGGTTAAGAGAATCCAATCTGAGTCACAGACTAAGGCAGAGAAAGATATTATCTCTCCTCATGGAGCTACTGCCACAGGGATTCTCAACCTGGGCACTTCTGACATTGGGACTGGATCATTCTTTATTGTAGGGGCTGTTCTGTGCATTATAGGGTACTTAGCAGCATCTCTGGCTTTATCCTTTAGATGCCAATAGCTTCAGCCTCCTGAGTCATGACAACCAAAAATGTCTCCAGATAATGCCAGCTGTCCTCTGGGGAGCCAAATCAGCCTCACTGAGAACAACTGAAGGAGAGAACAGGAGTACTTCAATTCCTTTCACCATTTCTAGAGAAGAGTACATCTGGGAAACTGCAGCCCATGCCCTTGGGAAAAATGTAAAAACTGAAGAGTGGGAAGAGAAGAGAGAGGAACAAGAGATTCTGTCATGGAGATAGGGCAACTGACAGGCTGGGGGACAGGCTGGCTGGCACCAGCCAGGAAGAGACTGGCTGGCGGACAGGCTGGCTGGCACCAGCCAGGAGGAGAGACCTCAGCATACATCTGCATTTAATCTGACAAGAACAGAGTCCTGAGGGCAGTTTAGTGAGGTCAGCAGATAGGAATGTGATGAGGGTCCAGAGTCTCCAAGCCACCCAGGACTCTGCCCCAGTATCCTGTGCTCTGGATCTTGGAGGTGCGCAAGAAAGAGGGTAATACTATGCAGGAGTGTGGCTACCATGCCCTCTGCAAGGGGTCTGGCAAAAGAGATGGCAGAAAGGACAACAGATTTAAGAAGGAAAACACTGGAACTTTGCCAGATACCAAACGTCCAGTTTGGAACAAGACAAAGCCAGAATGAAATGAAATGATGATGGAAAATGATGGTGATGGAATATACATAATCTATATGCTATAAATCAAGTGCAAAATTTTTGTCTCCTATAAAAGTTACTCAGTAGGGCATAACAGATAAAATTTTAGCATGCCCTGTGACTTTATGCCTTGCTTTTAAATGGTAAGCAGTCTTTCTGTCCCCACAAGAAAACAGACTTGGATGAGTCCTGGGGTGAAGGGGGTGAGATGAGGAGGACAAGGGAACCAGGTAGGACAGAAAGGCTCTCGCTTGGTGGTGCTGGACTATTCCTGGCTGACCTGGCTCTCAGGGCTTACCACCCATTTGCTGGGTCCTCAGCTCCAGGGCTAGAGAGATGCAGGTCCTTCAGCTGATCACACCTTCCCTGTTGCTGCTGCTTCTGGATTGCCAACAGGATCATTCTTTGTTCTCCTCATTCTCACCACCTACCTTTCTGTCTCTGTCTGTCTGTTTGTCTCTCCCTCTCTTACTGCCGTGGGGCCTTGGGCCTCTGACCATACTAGGGCAAGCTTGCCACCCTGGCCTCTGTGGCCACCTTTGTTTTCCCTCTCCTATTCATTAATACATTTTGCATGCATGCTAACAGTCTCACTGATCTGTAATTCTTTACTGCATTGGCAAGAAGAATCAGGGTTTCTCTGATAACAAAAGAACACATGGCCCTGGCTGGTGGCACAGTGGATAAGGCACCTGCCTACGAACTCAAAGGTCACTGGTTCGATTCCCAGCCAGGGCTCATAACCAGGTTGCATGCCAGGTCTCTAGCTAGGTCTGTGGCTGGAGGCAGGTGAAAGGCAACCATACATTGATATCTGTCTCCCTTTCTGCCTCTCTCCCTTCCCCTTTCTCTAAAAATAATAAATAAAATCTTAAAAAAAAAATTAAAACAAAACAAAAAAACACAAATGCAAATTTCCAGGGTCCCCTCTGATAACCTTTCTGGGCTTGAGGAGAGAAGGTAGTACCCACCACCCTTCCCCAAAAGGGAGGAAAGGTGAGATACTTGGTATTAGTGCTCTTTCCAAATAAATCTTAAAAATCCTTCTCTCCCTTCTCCACCCTTTCTAAAATCCTGTCAAGTCTTTCCCTCCTACAGTCTCCTCTCTAATCTTATTTTATCTTATTTTTTAAACAAGCAATGAATGCTTATTGACTGCCTATTATGTACCAGGCACTGTTCTAGAACACCTCCAAAAGAAAATAATGAGGCAGAAGATGCAAATTCTAAGGGAGAGAAAAGGGGCAGCTGAAGGCTAAGGACACTGAAAAGCCTGAGTGATGGACATGGCCTTAAGCCTCTTCTCCTGCCTCCTCACCGAAATCCTCCTCCTTTTCTGCGGTGGTGTCCTGGTACTGCTGGTACTCGGAGACCAGGTCATTCATGTTGCTCTCTGCCTCGGTGAATTCCATCTCGTCCATGCCTTCTCCCATGGACCAGTGCAGGAGGGCTTTCCTGCGGAACATGGCTGTGAACTGCTCTGAGATGCGCTTGAACAGCTCTTGGATGGCTGTTCTGTTGCCAATGAAAGTGACTGCCATCTTCAGGCCACAGGGTGGGACGTCACAGATAGCTGTCTTGACGTTGTTGGGGATCCACTGTACAAAGTAGCTGCTATTCTTGTTTTGTACGTTGAGCATCTGCTCATCCACTTCCTTCATGGACATCCACCCACGGAAGACAGCAGCCACAGTGAGGTACCAGCCATGGCAGGGGTCACAAGTAGTCATCATGTTCTTAGCATCAAATACCTGCTGGGTGAGTTCAGGTACAGTGAGGGCCTGATACTGCTGACTTCCACAGCTGGTTAGAGGGGCAAAGCCAGGCATGAAGAAGTGGAGGCGTGGGAAGGGGAACATGTTGACTGCCAGCTTGCGGAGGTCAGTATTGAGCTGGCCAGGGAAGCTGAGGAAGGTGGTGACACCACTCATGGTGGCTGAGACAAGGTGGTTCAGGTGCCCATGTTGGTGTGGTCAGCTTAAGGGTGTGGAAGCAGATGTCATAAAGGGCCTTGTTATCAATGCAGTAGGTCTCATCAGTATTCTCTACTAACTCATGGACAGAGAGGGTGGCATTGTAGGGCTCAGCCACAAAATCAGACACTTTCGGTGAAGGTACCACACTAAAGGTGTTCACAATGCAGTCAGGATACTCTTCACAGATCTTGCTGATGAGTAAGGTACCCATTCCAGAGCCTGTGCCTCCTCCGCCCAGTGAGTGGGTCTACTGGAAGCCCTGCAGGCAGTCACAACTTTCAGCCTCTTTCCGCACCACATCCAGGACTGAATCGACCAACTCAGTGCCCTCTGTATAGTGGCCCTTAGTCCAGTTGTTGCCTGCCCCAGACTGACCAAAAACAAAGTTATCTGATCTGAAGATCTGCCCTAAAAGGACCTGAGTGAACAGAGTCCATGGTACCAGGTTCCAGATCCACCAAGATAGCACGAGGAACATGCTTGCCACCTGTGGCTTCATTGCAATACACGAAGATGCAATCCAGCTGCAGGTTGCTGTCCCCGTAGTAGGTGCCAGAGGGGTCGATGCCATGTTCATCACTGATCACCTCCCAGAACTTGGCACCGATCTGGTTCCACATTGGCCCACCTGGATATGCATGATTTCCCCTCATGGCTCAAATTAAAATCTTTTGCTCGCCTCAAAAAATGGGGCAAGAAAATATAGTGCTTTTTCTTCTCGGCTACTGCTCACAGGCTGGTAGAATGGGACATGCCCCAAAGGCTGGAGCAGCAGGTCTGAACACAGCAGCAGGGAGGTTCAGAGAAGTTCTCTCTAATCTTACTGATAAGCACTCCTTCTTTGAACTTCTGCTCTAGCCTCACCCAATCCCATAAGCCATTTCTTTGTGTCCTGGGGTTAAAGTGACCACCCCTCTACTCCAGGCACACAATACCCCCATGCTGATTCCTTCCATGTTTGGCCCTTGCAAAACTATTAAACCATAAGGCCCTGAGAAAAGAATGATCTTTTATTCACTTCTGCATCCCCAGAGCCTTGCACCATGTCTGGCATACAACAGGGGTCCGTTCATTAAGTGCTCAGACGATGAAAGATTTGGATGCTGCCATCAGGGGACTGGAGAAGCACAAGCTGGGAGAGCTGTCTCAGAGAGTTAATCAGTTTATTACAACCTTCATAATGTTTCATTCACTTTTTGCATTGCAGGCACCTTTGGGGTCACTGCTGGTGACAAATGCCTTCTCAAACTTCAGTTTGGAAATTGGAAACGTAACTGTTGCAGGTGAGAGCTTTCTGCAGGGAAATGTAAAACTTGGGACCAGGGGTCCCGGGTGCTGTACTTGCTTGGCATTTAGTGGGGAGCTCTTCAAACAGGACTTGCTCTACAGACATTAAGAATGCTCTGGTGCTCTAGAGAGGCAATGACGTAATCAGTAAAATATTCAACCACTGATGCAGAATTCAGAAACATCCAAGTCTGTATTACTTGTGTTCCTTCAATTACAGGTAGCACAAAGCCCAACCTAAGTGGCTTCATGTTCAAGGCTTTTTTATCTAATATACTAAAAAGTTAGGAGATAAGTAATTGCAGGGTTGGTGCAGTGGCTCAGTGTCAGCGGCCAGGGCCCAGGATTATTTGTCCACATCCTCAAAGATGTTGCTTCATCCTTTGGCTTGTTTATCAGGCAGTCAGGAGGGCTGCTGCAGTGCCAAACATCACTTATCAACCCAGCATCGTCCAGCAACGGAAGTTCATTTCCTCCCATACACCTCTTTTTATTAATGAAACATCTTTTCCGCTAGTTTCCAGCTTTCTTCTCCTCAGGGTAGGGCCATGTGCCCCAGCTGTAAGGGATGCTGGGAAGCAGATATTTAGCATTTTCAGCTCTGTGGGAGAAGGTGAATTCTGACAACCATGCAGGGGTGATAATGTCTGTGGGGTGGGCAGTCAACAGAATTTAAGGATCACCTTGAATGTGGTTGCCAGAACTCATTGAGTGGTAAGGGATAGAAAAGCAGTTCAAACGAGCTCAAGTCAAAGGAAATTTCTGTCAACTCGGAAAGTGAAAAGCCCAGGGTTTAGGTGTAGTTGATGCAGTCATTCAATGTCTTCAGAAATCTGTCTCTGTCTCTTGATTCTAGGTCACTTCTTTCTGATTCCCTCTGGCCAAGCAGCAGCAAGGTGGTCCCAGGCTTTAGTCTTTCACCCCAGAGAAGAACAAGCACCTGCTGGTTGATATCTCCAGAGAAGCCCTGAGGCTGCCTCTCACTGTCCAACCCTCGTTCATGTTCCCTGTGGACCCGCTGATGAGACCAGGGGGAGTGGTACTCCATTTGGGTAGACAAGGGCCACATGTCCACCCTAGGCATGATATAGGGTTGGCTTCACCCAAACCAAGGACTGAAAGTAGAGGAGGGATGGTTCCCTGGAGAAAATATCAACCATAGGTGCTGTAAACAAAAGAAAGTGGGGTACAGACAGGGGAAAAGTCATCAGAAATCCTTTTCTACATATGGAACTTGAGGCCCGGAGAGGTTAATTGACTTTGCAAAGGTCACTCAGCTAATTCATGGCAAGATCAGAGGTAACAACTACTTTTCTTGATTTCCTCATTCAGGATTATTGGGCCATTTTCATACTTAAGGTTAAGAAGGTCGTCTGTGTTTTACATCTAACTCACTTTGTATAATTTTACAGAACTTTGAAGCTATACGAAGTTGTATGAATGAGATTTCACTGGGAAATAATTTTCCAAAGATCAGATCTTAAAATAGCCAAGTCACTGGAGACTAATGAGTCACATGAATAACCCTAAATTCCTATCTTAATTAGACATTAATCATATTCACATTTCAGTATCTTCAGAGCATATCAATTAAATGTACCGTTTCTATATTTTAAACTTAACATACATTCTTTACAGATACAGAGATTATAAAGCAATAGTATATACAGCACAGCACAGTCCTTCTGGAGCCTTGAGAAATAGGATTACTTTCAGGCTTTTGATGGGTGAAGATGCTAAGACTCAGAAAGAATAACCAACCTGCCCAGGTTCACACAGCCAGGAAGAGGCCAGTAAGTAAGAGGATTTGGAAACACACCATGAGGTGTTGAGGCCAGCTCCTCCCAGCTTTCCAGAGCTGGTTATGCCCATCTCTTCTCACCCTACATTCAGTGATGTCAGCTTGGTAGCTTCTATGGGGATACAGATCTGGGCCAAAGTCGATTTACATTTGTTTGTATGGTAAAAGACATGTAGGTTATGATTATCGCAATAGCTTTATTAACTGTTTCTCATACTCACACTTGTAAACCTATTTTTGCCCAGCCCTGAACATCATAGAAATTAGTAAATGCTACAAATATAAATCAGGGGCCCCCATACCAACTTCTTCAACTGGTAGTTAAACAGTAACAGCATACCGCTGCATGTCTGACTCTAAATCTTGTGTTTTATCTGCATTGGCAGCTGTATGCCTCTTTCTGTACTACCAAAAAAGGTGTCTTTAACCCAGTGGTGAATATAATGGTTTTGCTTTTAACCATTTCCCTTGTGACCTGAATGTAGGCTATGTTCCCCTAACCATTTCCAAAGATAGGCAGAACCCCTGAGGCTCTTCAGCCTACCTTCTGACTCTGTCCTTTAGGAACTTGATCAACACCACCAAAGCCTGACACCCATTCCCACTGTGTTCACAGCTCCTTCCAGCCTCTGAGAACCATCTGGAACAAATGCTGAGGAAAAGAATGTAAGTATCTTTTAAAAAACAGTTAACTTCACAAGGCAAAGATGTTTAAGCACTGTGTTTTACATTCTGGCTCTAGTTTTCCAGTACACTAGGAATCCTCATTATTTCTTCTGCATGAAAAGAGAACTAGATAGACTGAAATTAAACAAAGCATGTTCTCTATCTTTATTATAAATCAATAGAAGACACCTAGGATATATATATATCTTTTAGCCATCTTGGAAATTAAACAGCACACTTCTAGAAAATATCAATGGGTAAAAGAAAAAAAAAAATTACAAGGGAAATTTTAAAATATTTCTGCCCTGGCCAAGTAGCTCAGTTGGTTGGAGTATCATTCCATATACCAGCAGGTTGTGAGTTTGATCCCCAGTCAGGACACATACCTAGGTTACGGGTTTAATCCTCAGTTGTGGTGCATAGGGGAAACAATCAATCAATGTTGGTCTCTCTCTCTCTTCCCTTGCTCACTCTCTAAAATCAATAATAAGAAAATGAGAAAATACAAATATTCCCAAGTGATAAGGATAACACAATCTGTCCAAATTTGTGGGATGTAGCTAAGGCAATGTTCAGAAGGAAATGTCTTTTTCTTTTTTTTCTGCCATATTTTAATTTTTTTATTTTGCTTTATTTATTTATTTATTTTAATATATTTAAATCCTTTTGCTATTACAGTTGTCCCAACTTTCCCCTCTTGGCCCCCCTCCATCCAGTACCCCATTTCCTCCAGCAATGCCCCCCTTAGTTCATGTCCATGAGTCAAAATTTACTTCTTTTAATACTTTTATTAGAAAATAGGCTTTGGGTCTTTATTTTTTATAGCAAGACTAAGCCTTCAACTCCTTGCTATTGATATGGTTCATGCATACATTTATTCAATAACAAAAACTTACTGTGCATCTACAACATTTAGACTTAGTATTAGGGGCTGGGGACATAATGGTGAATACAAAGGCATGATCCCTGCCTTCAGCAAACCTTATTGGGTGAGACTAACAAACAAATTAGCATGTAAACTAAGAATTCTCTTGTGTCTAACTAGAACCAATAGGGTTCAATAACAGCAACTAACAGAGAATAGTCTAGCAAATGTGATCAGACAAGAACTCTTAATAAGAGGTGACAATTAAGTAGGGACTTGAAGATAAGATGGTCAGCCATGCTGGAAAGCAAACCAAGGGTTTTCAGGTACATGGCCCAGGAGGCCCTGAGGCCTACATGGAGGAGGGAGAGGACGTAGATTACAGACAGACGGACAGAAGTCAGATCACATGGGGTCGGGGATCTAAAGTTTGAAGGCAAGAGGATTTGAGTTTTATTATCTGGCCACAGGAGACCACTGGGGAGGTCAAATCCTGTTGCAGCCTCCAGTTATTCCAGGTCAAGTCCTCTGGGCATAAGCTGTCAAACAGGTCCTACCAGCACTGACTCTAGGAACACACTATGCTGGCAATCCCTTTTCCTAGAATCCACATGCTCTTGTTACCCAGCTCATCTTCATTCCTTTTTCACAATAGCTCTGGGGTCCTGTACTGTGGGAAGCTTGTCCTGACACTAGCATCTGCTTTGCAAAGGTAACAACTTGGTGCCCTCCACAGTGCCACACACAAGAAAAAGCACATCACTAGCTTCTCTCATTTGATCCACAGCAATCCCAGGAGTCAGATGCTATCAAACCCGAGGAGAAACAGAAGCTCTGAGAGACTTAGATACTGGCCAGAGGTCCCATGGCCAATGATTCAGCCTGCAACCTGGCTGGCCCTGAGGCCTGCATTCTTAACCTGCTGCCCCCTCTTCCTAACTTCTCATAGTCTCCTGGGCTTCTTTTCCAGTTTGCTGTTCTACTTGTAACCAAATGCAGGTATGAAAGGAAAGTGGTTTATTCAAATGCTGGTCATCTAGAAGATGGGGACTCAAAGTCTCAAAGCCTATCTCTACCTCTCATGGTAGGCAGAAAAGTTTTTATAAGGAGGACAGGAAAAGCAGAATAAAGACCTAGGGAGGGGGTTGAAAAGCTCTCTTCATGCAGATGAGCACAATCGATTCCGATAAGGCAAGTGATGGTCCGGTGTGTGTCATCCTGGTTTAGTCATCCTGGTTTAGTCATCCTGGCTCCATGGTTGAAGGTCAGCAGATCTTCTGGAGCTGGGATGCCTGAAGGTTGGAGTCTGTATCTTCTAAAGTTAGTTCCTAGGATTTCTAAAAAAAATGTTGTTTATGTACAAGCTACATATTAAAGTTAGCATTAACAGAAATAATGTCAAAAGCACGGCGGGGTAGGTTACAATTCCCCACTTATAATTTCCACTGTTACACACTTATTTACATACTCATTGGTTGCCTCCTGTATGTGCTCTGACTAGAAATCAAACCCATAACCTTGGCATATCAGGACAATGCTCTAACCAACTGAGCTACCCTGCCAGGGCAGCACTCTGTTTCAATCATTGGTTTCCTGGTTGCCCAAAAAGTCTATATGGTTTTTTCTGTAAAATAAAAGACACATTTTTCATTCTCACCAATAACTTCATTGATTTGGATATTTTGAGTATGTTGGCTATCTTTTGCGTGGTATAACATTGATTGTTCTCCATTAATGCATTGATTTGATTACTATTAATTTCAATTGGTCTTCCTGACCTTGGAGCATCATCCAGAGAGAAATCTCTAGCCTGAAACTTCTCAAACCACATTTGACTTGTTTGATCAATCACAGTGCCTTCTCCATACACTGAGCAAATCTTTTTTGCACCTCAGTTGCATTTTTACCTTTCTTGAAATAATAAAGCATAATATGCCAAAAAGTTGCATATTTCCTTCCAATCTTCAATATTAAAATGGCTACACAAAAATTCACTAATTTTGATAAGCTTTTCAAAAAATACAGGCTGAGCCCTAGCTGGTGACACAGTGGATAAGGTGCTGGCCTGTGAACCCAAAGGTCACTGGTTTGATTCCCCAGCCAGGGCATATAACCAGGTTGCAAGCCAGGTCTCCAGCCAGATCTATCTCTCTTCCTCTCTGCCTCTCCCCCTTCCCCTCTCTCTAAAAATAATAAAAAATCTTTTTTTAAAAAAAAAAGCATGTTGATATAACAGTTATCACAACATAATCTAACAAAATTGTTTAAAGTGAAATTAAAGACAACTAAACGCTGCTAGAGTCATTTATAAAGAAAACACTAACTTTTGACCAACCCAATAACCCTAAGGACAGAGAGGCCAGGTCTCCATTCCTGTTTGTCTCAGAGTCAAGCACAGGGTCTGGCCTAAAGCAGGCTCTGACAGTGCAGTTGAACACATACATTGTGGACCCTGAGCACTGAGCCCACATTCCAGCTGAAGTTACTCAGTGATCCATCCTACAGGGAGTCAGGCAGACCAGACAGGGACCATCTCCATTCCACACCTTGGCACAGACTACTCTGAGGTAGAGGGTAGGGTGCCAACTCTGGAGAGGTGCTTTACAAACCAGCTGTTTTTCCTGCAGAGAGATCAAGGGGGTGTGAAGGTGTATGTGGAATGTGGTTGGTACATGGATCCTTTCATGACAATGACTCTGAGCTGGCTGGGTAATGACAAGGATTTATGCCTCCAGTGGTCATGCAGTAGGCAGCCTTCGAATTTTGGAACTGTCCTATCTCAACACAAAGCGATGGATAGAGTTAGCTTTGCTGTTCTTTTCTTACCCTTCACACCGGCATACTCATACCTGGCCTTTTGTGTACCTTGTATATGCAGACATTGCAAATTCCAATGGAAATGGTAGGTAGCAGTCGCAAACCAAGGTGGCGGTAGCCCTGAAGGCAAGCAACAAGGAAGTGCATCATCTGTAGAGAATTCAAGAACTGTAACAACCCTGAAAGTCAGGCTGCTTTTTGTATTACCACTACAAACCATGTCAGTGATAAAATGCTCCTCCTTTCTAAGGTGAATCCCCTCTTTCACATCCATGCTCTTGTTTTACCACTGGGAAGAGCCTAGAAGGAGAAAGTGATGAGGCATTTACTGACAAACCATAATTGTAGCATCAAGTGCTTACTTTTAAGAAATGGTTGTCCTTTTCATAAGGATATATCTTAGCTACATACACATTCTTTTTTTTTTTTTTTAAAGATTTTATTTCATTATTTTTAGAAAGAGGGGAAGGGAGAGAGGCAGAGAGGGAGAGAGACATCAATGTATGGTTGCCTGCATACCATACAGGCGACGTTTGGGTTCGCAGGCCAGCGCCTTATCAACTGTGCTACCAGCCAGGGCTTTACATACACATTCTTTTAGAAAGAAAATGAATGTCATTTATACAGTATTAATTGCTTCTGCTACCTTTTTTCATTGAACAATATATCCTGCATATTTTAATCCTGGTATCTTTTTCTCCATCTTGATATTGACAGTAACTGCATAATTGACTGTCAAGTTGATGCATGATCATTTATTTACTATTGCCTCCTTTTGACATTTTGGTTGTTTCAAATTATTTGCCTTTATAAACACTGTAACAAACATCTTTATAGTTCAGTCTTAATTTGAATCTATGGTTATTTTCATAAATAAATTTCTAGAAATGGAATAATAGGGTCAAAGTCATATAAAATGTGAAGGCTTTAAAAAAAAATGTGAAGGCTTTGATATTAATTGATAACTGGCCAGAACATCCTTCTGAATGTAAGTTCTTCTTCTTCTTCTTCTTCTTTTTTTTTTTTTTAAGATTTTGTTTATTATTTTCAGAGAGAGGGGTAGGGAGAGAGGCAGAGAGGGATAGAGACATCAATGTATGGTTGCCTTTCACCTGCCTCTAGCTATAGACCTGGCTGTAGACCTGGCTTGCAACCTGGTTATGTGCCCTGGCTGGGAATTGAACCAGCAACTTTTGGGTTTGTGGGCCAGTGCCTGACTGTGCTACCAGTCAGGGCTGAATATAAGTTCTTGTTGTCTGAATTAATAAAGGATACGAATGCAGAGTTTGGTGATTGAGCTGATGACCTGATCCCTGGACATGTCCCAGGAATGAATTCATCAAAAGAAATGAAGGGCAAAGGATATAGAGACTTACCAAGCTGGTTTCATAAAGATGGAGATGACATTCATAGGCGTCAGGGATTAGAATGTGGATGTCTTTGGGAAGTCATTATTCTATCCACTACACATTCTATGTGGCAAACAGGGGCCTATAGGGTTTGAAAAACCCCAGGAGAGCCTGAGCACTTGGCTCTGACTCTAAATTTTTCTAAAACCATTTCACCAAACCACTGGAATTACACTTTCTCTCCTTACCTTCCTCTCTCAGTACCAAGGTCAGAGAATGTGTGCTGGGGTTGCTGTCCGCGGTCGCTACCATCTTGGGGGACCTGCAGAGAGTGCAGGAGCTGGCCAAGGTGCTGAGAGAGGTAACCCATCGCAGGCAGGAGCTCAAGCCTTTGGCCCAGGTGTGTGGTTCTCACCCGCTGCTGAGCCAGGCCATGGGACATGTACCTCTATAGAGTCTGACAACTCCCCCCAGCACAGGGCTACCAAGACTTCCACTACCCTTTTCCAAAAGTCCTACATGGGTGATGTTAAGGGAGGAAAGGTGTCTGTGTCTCCTTCTGGGTGTGATGGTCTGTGTGCTTGCTTAGCCCTTACATTCCGCCAGTAAATTAACTAACTATTGGGTGGTTAAGTATGTGTCCAGATGATGCTACTGACCACCCATGTCTCCCACTTCAGTGCACAGCAGTCTGATGTCCAGCTGCCAGCTCTGGCCTTTCTTTCATTTCTGACATACTACCCTCCCTCTCCCCGCGTACACTGTCTGCCCACATGGTGGTGTGGACATGTCAGGGGGTTAATTCAGTGGCCAGTGATGAATTGGCTAGGATACAGATACCCCAGCTTCCCCACCCCTCTTGGTGGATAACTCCCATCCATCCCTCCATCTCTCCATCCAGTCAGTAAATGTTTACTGAAAGCCTACTATGTTCTGGGCATTTTGCAAGGCACTTTGGGAAGAATTCCAAGATGGACTAGGCTACTTTACTAAAGGAACTTAGTACATTGTAGGGAGGAAATGCCTGATCTCAAGTTGATGACACAGGCAACTGGTATGATGGGCCTGATCCAGATTTTCCCTAGTTTGGGTCCCCACCTTGCTCCCCTCCATTCTAGCCCTCATTCCTTAAATCCCAGGACAGGGCTCATGCTCTTTTTCCTTCCCCTTGGGGCAAGCCTAGTGGGAGGCCAGCTGGGCCCACAGCATGCCAGTGAGGCCCTGTTGGCAGTGAGTGCCAAGGCCTGTCCTGAGGACTAGAGGCACCAGGCTGAGAGCAGGCTCTGGCAGGAGGCAGACTGAGTTAGAATCCTGCCTCTGTTGCTTATATGAGCCTGTATCAGAGTTAGTTGTTTGAAAATGAAAAGAGTTTATGTAAGTCAAGTGTAAGAAGTTTTATACATGCTTACCCTTCGTTCCCTCAGTTAATGGCACCTTATCATGGTCGCTGCCTCACCTTCTTCCCTCTCTCAGTCCCTGCTAGTGCAGTCTCCACACTAGCCTGGCTACAGTAACCAGAGGTGGTATATGGAGATTGGTTTCTCCTGTTTCTCTCTCCTCCTTGTTCTCTTTCCATTCCCTCTTCTCCTCTCCTCTCTTCTCTCTCTAATATGTCCTTTCCTCTCTCTCCTTTTCCCCCTCTCTCTATCTTCCCTCTCTTCTCTCTCTCCTCTCTACACACCCCTGCTTTCTTTTCCAGGTGGTCACAGTGCTCAGCTGCTGAGAGCTATGGAGCATGTACAGTCTGCCCTCCTGTGGGGGAGAATGCCCAGGGGTCTTCCAGCCACACTGACCACCCCCTCCATCTCCATGAACACAAACAGGTAACCAGCTGCACTGTGGGTCCCCAGAAAGCCCATTCCCTGACCCAGCTCATTCCATACCCAAATCCCAAGACTCTGTGACAGGAGACTAGCCTTGGAGGTGGGAGAAGTGATGGGATGAGGAAGTGAGAAGAGATTTACACTGAGAGGTGTCTCTGTGTTGGGTTGCCCTCTAGGATCCTGGAGGCAGTTGCCCAAAGCAGCATCCTGATCAGAGCTAGGTTTTGAAACCAAGTGCCCAATCTAATCAGATGGGACAAGGTTAAAGGCTGTAAAGATGGGGCTGGAGCCCATGACATCAAAAGTCAAGTAGGGCCTTGGCTGGTGGTACAGTGGATAAGGCGTCAGCCTGAGAACTAAAAAGTCACTGGTTTGATTCCCAGCCAGGGCACATAACCAGGTTGCAAGCCAGGTCTCCAGCCAGGTCCATAGCTGGAGGCAGGTGAAGAGCAACCATACATTGATGTTTCTCTCTCTCCCTTGCTCTCTCCCTTCCTTCCCCTTTCTCTGAAAAATAATAAAGTCTTAAAAAAAAAAAAAAGTCAAGTAGGCAGGGGAGATAAGCCTAGACAAATGTCCACACCAGGGTCACTTATTCATCCAACAAACTATGTATTGACCATTAGTATGTTCCAGACTCTGTTCTAGGTACTGGGGGTATAGTGGTAAACAAAGCCAAAGCTCTGTCCCCATGGAGCCTCCAAACCAGGGTAGGGGTGTCAGCTGCCTTTTATACTGCTACTGACCCAGACATGCAGAACCATGGTAACACAGTCCTCCCTGTATTGCAGTAGACATTCAGATATTCCTTTGACGCAGACTTTGTTTTTCCCACACCTCTGTTCTCACCTCATGGCCAGAATTCCACCCCGGAATTGGCAAGGCTCCTCTGTGCACACTGCTGCTGCCCTCTCTGTGACCTTCACCCTGCCGCTGCCTCCTCCCTGGGCTCCATGGAGGACAGTCAGAAGCCTGTGAACATAAGGGTAACAAAAGTAATAATGTGCTTGGATGCAGCCCTTTACAATCACTTGACAAAGCACTTCCATAACATTTGCTGAGTTTTATTGATTGATAACAGCCCCATCAAATACATAGTATTATGATGCCCATTTTACAGGTGAGGTTCAATGACTTGCCCAAGGTTATGAACAAAGTGGGAAAGCTGAGATTCAGACCCAGGCCTTCTGAATCCCAAATCAACTTAATTTCGTAACTAGGAAATATCAAACCCAGGGCTCATTTTCATTCCTAAATCTGACTCTCTGCTCCTTGTGCCTCAGTGCAAGTAGTGGGAGGAGACAGGGAAAGGGCAAGAGAGAAATAGAGGGAAAGACAAAGGCAGAAGTAGATATAAAGCAAGAGGGAAAGGGATTTAGAGGAAGAAAGAGGGAAAGGGAGAGGAAGGAATGGGAGAGGAAGGAAGGAAAATAGAGGGAGATGAAGAGAGGAAGAGAGAGGTAGAAGGAGGGAGAGAGGGAGAGGGTAAGGAAGGAAGAAAACTTTGAGAGAAGAGAAAGTGACAGGAACAGAGAGAGAGGGGAAAGACAGGGAGAAAGAGAGAGAAGTGGAGGATGAGAGAGGAAGAAAGGAAGAGGGAAGGAGAGGGAGAGGAAAAAAGAAACCAAGAAGGAGGGTGAGAGGAAGAGGCGAGAAGGAGGGAAGAGAGGTAGGAAGAGAATAAGGAAGAGAGGGTGAGAGGAATATAGGAAAAGAGAGCAAGAGAAAAGGGGTGAGACATGCCAGTAGCCAGAAGTAGAATAGGGAAAATGAGACAGATAGGGCTCTTTACAATCATTAAGTAAATTGCAAAATCCTATCTTCCCTAACCAAGGGCACTCAAGAGTAAATGGTCTATATCACCCCACCCATCCACCCACCTGACTGTAAATGGTTTAACTCCCCCTACTAGGGGCAATGCAGAAATCCAATTACTGCCATTTGTACACCAAACCCAAGGACAGATGAAGATAAGGGAATAAATCTTATTTTGGTGTATTAGCATAAGGCTGATGAATATTCTATTGAGATCCTCTCCTAAACTGCCAGTCTTTAAAGCGCAAGAGGAAGGACCAGAGGGAGCATGCCCATGCCTTTCTTTGCTTTCAGGCTTGCATCAGCTGAACTCTAAAGGTCTCCCCACAAGTTTTCCAACCAGGGAAGCACTGAGCAGTAGCAGCAGCTTGTCTGGGGCTAACCCCCAAACTTGTCTCCAAAGCTCTTTATCTCTGACTTTCCAGTGAGCCAAGGTAGCCCCACCTAGGTTCATTTCTTTCCTATATCATCTCTACAGAGCCAAAGTTCTCTCCTATTGCTTTTTCAACCCTCAGCCCTTCTTTGTTTCACTGTCC
This sequence comes from Noctilio leporinus, assembly GCA_004026585.1. Taxonomy (NCBI): domain Eukaryota; kingdom Metazoa; phylum Chordata; class Mammalia; order Chiroptera; family Noctilionidae; genus Noctilio; species Noctilio leporinus. The sequence continues at coordinate 212,238 of PVIW01001949.1, forward strand.
CTAGCTTTAATAAATGTCCTCTCAAAATTTCCTAAACCGGTCTTGTGAAATCTTTCCTGCACAAATCAAGAACCCACACACCGCAAGCCTCCAGAGACAGGCCAGCTCCTGGCCTTGTTCTTATCCAGTAGTGATGAGGGACTCAAATGAAGGAAAAATTTTAGTTTCAGGTAACAGCTAAGAAGCTTCTTAATGCATGGAAAAAGCTGTTGTTTCCGAAACTGAAAGTATGCCCTACTTGACTCCAGAAGACCATAAGCAGTTCCACTTTTGTGCCTGAAGAGGACTGCAAGCAATTCAAGATGGTATCTGAGCTATTATACTCCAGGGTGAGACCACCACCCAGGGCACAGGTGAAAGAATGCTGCAACTTTTATCTGATTAACATTTTCCTTGAATTCCAAACCGCGTACAGACAATTTTCTTCTCCTTATAAAAACTGTCAGTTTATAATGGCATTTAAGACGGTCTGTTAGGAACAAACCCACCCCTCTTTTTCAGATCACCAACCATCTGAATAAAAAACCATATTCTATTTTATTCAGTCTGGTAGATGACAGGCATCGTGAACACTGGCTTTTCTGGTTTCAGTAGTAACAAAGGAATAAAAACGAAGAGAGAGGGGAAAAATAGAGGAAGGGAAAGAGAGGGAGAAAGAATGGGGGGAAGTGAGACGGAGAGGTGGAGAGGACAGAGGAGAGAGGCAGTTACAGGGATAGGGAGAGAGAAAGGGGAAGAGGCAGGGTAGAAAGAGATGGAGAGGGAAGAGAAAGGAAGGTGAAAAAGATGATGAGAGCAAGAGAGAATATAAAGGAGGTAGAGAAAGGGAAAGGAATTGGGAGAAAGAAGGAAGAGCGAGATAGGGAAGAGAGTGAGAGGTGGAGGGCAATGGAGAGAGGGAGAGGGAGGAAGAGAGGGAGAAAATTGAGGGTGAGGGAGAGGAGAGGTAGAGCAAGAGCAGAGGCAGGAAGAGGAAAAAAGGAGGGCAAGGAAGAGGTAGAAGGTGAGAGGAGAGGAAGAGAAGGAAAGAAGGTTGGAGACAGAGGGAGAGGTTGGATGAGGAGAGAGGGGGTGAAAGGGAGAAGAGAAGGGAGAGAGGCAGAGAGGGGAGGGAGAAAGGGAGAATGGGAGACAGGAGGGAGTGGGAGGAAGGAAGGAGAGTGGAAAGGGAGGTAGGAGAGACAGAGAGGGAGGGGGAGAGAGGGAGGGACAACTAACTCTGCCTTTTGATTGCTTCTGTATTAACTGGCTCCACTCCAGTTTCCACTAGGAAGCCAATCCTGATCTTTCCGCAAGTCCTTGCCCTTCTTGAGTTTCATGATTCTGTTGTTCCCACTTTGGAGACACTGGGCCTTTTGGGATCTGTAGAGTAATAAAATGGGTTTCTGGATTGTTTCCAGCATTTCAAAATGTCTAAGAGAAACTGCGTTTGTGTTGGCGCGCCCTTGGCCAATGCCCAACAACCATCTTCCACAGGAACGATTCTGTTCGGACCTGACTATGCACCCCACTCTGCGTGACCTTGATCCACCATAGCAGAACGGACTGCGTCCTAACAGGACTGGGAGCATCCAGCACTCCCTGGGACCTCTGCGCCCAAAGGTGAGGGAACGCACCGGCTGGGCAGAGAACGACCGCCTGCAGCCTTTCCGGCGCCCAGGAGCTCGGAGTCGGATCCAGCAGTTCAGCCTGGTAGCTACAGTCAGAGTCACGACCCGGGTGGCCCAGTCACGCCCCCTCCGCCGCAGCAAGTCCCGCCCCCCAGGCCCTTTCCGGGCTTTAGAACCTTCCCGGGCCCACGCCCCATCTCGGCAACTAAGCCCCGCCCCTAAGGCCGGGTGGCGGAGCACTCCTGCCGCGACCCTCGTACTCCAGAGAAGATGGCGCTCCGAGCGGTGCGGAGCTTGCGGGCCGCGGCCTGCAGCCTGCGAGCTGTGTCGGCGCTCTCCGCGCCCTGTGCTCCGCGGCCCTGGAGCCTGAGGACGGGCGCCGTCCGGGCGCTGCGCACCGGCCCTAAGCTGCTCTCGGGTAAGCGCGGGTGGGCACGTGGGGCAAGCTGGGGCGCCTGGGGGCGGGGGCTCGGGGGGTTGGGACGCCTCCCTCCTCACCTTGATTCTTACCTCGAGTCCGTGCTACAGATCGCCTGCCCGGGTCAAGCCAGGGGACCCCTGCCCCTCTTATCGCCGGAATCTCTAATTGTGTGGCCCCAGTTTCCCTCCGTAAGTGGAGTGGGCGATGCAGCGGCCTTTGTCCTGCAGGTTAGGGAGCCGGGGGAGGTGGCCTGCAGCAGCTGCGCTGGCCCAGCTGCCCCAGCTGTCGCCCCGTCTCTGCTCTTTCTGGCTGGAGGGCGTCAGTCGCTCGCTACTGGAGAATCACGCAAGTGGCACTAAGCTCTTCGTGACCTTAGGCTATCTCACGTTCATGGAAAACGTGGACATCGTGGACCCTGTAAGTGGGGACAAATATAGGTTTTAGTTTGCTCCACGGACCAACACTGACAACTCTGAAGTACAGGTAAACAATGGGTCCACATTTTTACTAGCAAAAGGGAATTAAAAACTTGAGTTAGAACCCCTTAACAGAAAAATGGAAATAATTTACCTCACAAGAGTTTTTGGGAGGATGAAATGATAAAATGTAATTGTTGTACATATAGCCTGACACATAGTAAGTACTTGATAAATGTTACTTATTAAATTTTAGTTCATAGAATCAATCAGCAAAAAAATGGACTGCTATTAGTATATTTTATTTGACCAGTGACTTTGAAGTAAGGAAAATACACACTTCATAAATTACTCAAAATGTCTAAGTTTGAGGCCAATAGCTGTTTTTCAAAGCTCAGTAAGAAAATAATTATTAACCTAATCTTCTGTCTACATTTTTTTTTTTTTTTTTTTTACTGGAACAAGGGTTAAAGAATTGTAGTAATCATTGTCTTTAGCCTAAAGAGCATAGCCTAGAAAAAAAAAAAGACTTAAATGTACTTCAAGTCAAAAGGACCTGGGTGCATTCTGCTTATTAATGTTGTCTCTTCCTCTAAACTTTTGGTTGCTCAGTTGCTAAATTGAATGCAAGAGCAATCTTATTCTAAAGATTATTTTTGCAATTAGGTAAAATGGCAAGGCTATAATCAGGACAATAATCAAAGAAGTCATGTACTTATAGTTCACCAGCCCTTTAAAAGGTATATTAAGTTAAGCTGCCAATTCTAGAGTTGTAAGGGTATGATAGGGAGTATTGAGTATTGTAGCTAAATACTAAGTATTTTGCTCAGAATTCCCTTTAACTTTTAGAAATCACTCCAACTTGATAAGTGCTTACAGGTCAAGCACTGTGTTTAGAACTGGGAATACAAATGAGATAAACACTGGTCTTGCTTGTTTTGTACTCATAGTCTACTTCCTGGGGGAGACTGACAAATGGGCTTGTATCTGTAGTATGTTACGTGCCATCAGTGTGTTTGGGGGTTGGGGTGGTAGGGGAGTAGTGCAGGATGCTATGGGAGCATGCTGCATGGCCCAGGAGCCCAGGCTTGGAGGGCTAGTCAAGGCTTCTGGCAGGAAATAGCCTGTAAGTTGAACTATGAAATAGTCCAGAAAAGATGAAAGTCTGGGACAGTGTTGCAGTCAGAACACTTGAGTACAAACCCTAAACTTTTTTTTTACATGAGTTCTAGGGGGAAAGGGGGCAGGGAGAAAGAGAGAATCATCAGTGTGAGAGAAATATCCATTGGTTGTTTCTTGCATGACTAACCAGGGACTGCACGCCTGACCTGAGACAAAAACTGCAATCTAGGCATGTATCCTGACCCTGATGGAATTTAACACCGGGACCTTTCAGTTTGCAGGATGACCTTTCAGTTTGCAGGATAATGCCCAAACCACTGAGCCACAATGAGCCAGGTCAAATCTTAGACTTTTCTTTCCAAGATTTTATTTATTATTTTCAGAGAGGGGAAGAGAGAGAGGCAGAAAAGGAGAGAGAGACATCAGTGTATGGTTGCCTTTCACCTGCCTTCATCCACAGACCTGGCTGGAGACCTGGCTGGAGACCTGGTTACGGGCCCAGAATCGAACCAGCAACCTTTGGGTTCACAGGCTGGCGCCTTATCCACTGTGCCACCAGCCAGGGCCCAAACCTTAAACTTTTT
>PVIW01001949.1:216490-235810 GCA_004026585.1 Noctilio leporinus
TTTAATTTTATTGTTGTTGTATTACATCCATCCCTTTTTTTCTCCCCTCTGTCCCCCTCCCCACCCACCCTTTCCCCCCAAAGTCAATCCCACCTGTTGTCCATGTCCATGGTTCCTTTATACTAGGTTCTTGTCTAAGCTGCTCCCCTTCTTTGCCTCTGCCTCCCCCCTCCCCACTACCCCTTTCCTCCTGACCACTGCAGGCCTATTCCTTGTATTCATACACTTGGTTCTGTTTTGCTTGTTGTTAGTTTTGTTCATTATTGTCCTGTAATGGGTGAGAACATATGATACCTGTCCTTCACTGACTGGCTTATTTCACTAAGCATAATATTCTCCAGCTCCATCCATGTTGTTGCAAAGGGTACAAGTTCCTTCTTTCTTTCTGCCATATAGAATTCCATTGTGTAAATGTACCAAAGTTTTTTGATCCAATCATCCACCGATGGGCACTTAGGCTGTTTCCAAACCTTAAACTTTTTAATGGAAAGATTAGATTGATCTGAAGCATTCAGTTATTTGAAGTGGAATGAAGTATATTTCCTTTGTGACAAGTTTTGCAGTATCTTCCTCTGAAGAGTGTAAGATGAAAGCTTTTTATTGATTAGAGGAAAAGAACACAATAAGCTATACTCTGTTTACATTTTGTTGTACACCCGAGCTGTGTAATCAAAGCAGTTTAATGCTGTGTTAAGTGTAGCTATCTTTGGATAAGGGGGAATAAACAACCAGCAAGGCTTACTTTAAAAAAGCATTGGAATTAATGAACCCTTTTCCAATTAACTTCTAATGCATTCTTTTTGGAAAACTACTTCTCACTTTGGAAAGTAAGATAAATATGAGGTCTGTCCCGAAAGTATCAAATGCAAACTATTTTAATTATATTGACACATTGGCTTGATACTTTAGGGACAGTCCTTGAATAAGATAGTGTATGCTTTTTTAAAAATTACTTATTTCTTTTAACATTAAATCCTAAACAAATTTTTTTACATCTCTTTAACTTTGGTCAGTCTTTCTTCCAGGAACTCTTGAATAGTTCTACAATATCTTTGAAGCGAAGCTCATAAAGCCAAGGGCTGACCTGCCTAATGATGTTCAGCAGAGCTTAAGTGTCCACCTGCAAAATGGCTTAGCTCTGAGGTTATTGTTGAGTTCTGATCCTGTTGTTTGCTTCTTTAAATGACTGTAGCTCCTTTCTTCCAGGGTGGCCCTGAATTCCACTAAAATGGATTTTTAAAAAAATATTTTATTCATTATCTTTAGAGAGAAGGGCAGGGAGGAGGAAGAAAGGGAGAGATTGTCTTCACCTGCCTTCAGCTACAGACCTGGCTGGAGACCTGGCTTGCAACCTGGTTATGTCCCCTGACTGGGAATCGAACCAGTGACCCTTGGGTTTGCAGGCCGGCACCTTATCCACCGAGCCACCAGCTAGTGCTAAGGTGGAATTTAAAGAACTTATTTAAACTATAACTGTTTGGGTCAATTCCATTCCTGTAAGATTCCTCCTTATAACCAAGTTGCAGTGAAGCTCTCTTAGGTCAGCTCTGAAGAGGCATGTTATTTTTTTAGGTTAAGTAATTTATAAGCAAGGCAATCTGTACTCCTCCCAAAAGGGACAGACTTTTCCTGCAACACAGACCAATTAGTAGATAAGTATACATTTGAAATGTCCTCCCAACATTTTTTGTGTGATTTAGACAAAGTAAGGTTAAAGCAGATAATCAGACCTCCAAAAGATGCACAAGGTGTTCACCTCAAGCCATCTTTGTCTAAGTGGTACCACTGCTGAGATGTGCCATCTTTTTATATGATGTTTATTCCTGGTCAGCATCCTATTGAAAGGTGGTGCCAGTAAGTCAGACACAACAACTGGGAAGTTTTGCCTTTTGACAGCGTTGATAGAAAAAGTGCTTTTTAAGAAGTGATGCTACTGCTTTTCTGAAATATTGGTCTTCTATTTTAGTGCGTAAATTCACAGAGAAACATGAATGGATAACAACAGAAAATGGTATTGGAACAGTGGGAATCAGCAATTTTGCACAGGTATTGGATTGTTTCAAAATAGCTAAAACAATCTGTTCTCACTTAAATTGGATTGCCTCTACCTTTTAAAATTTGTTGATTCTGCCATTAGTATTGGGCCCTTGACAGGCCCTGAGAAAAACATCATAGGTAAAACAAGTAAAACATAATTTGGTTAGAGCAGTATGTGGTGTTTAAGAGATATTGAAAGGTTAACATTTAAAGGTAGGAAACAAAACTTAGAACAAAATGTGTTTGTTTCACATCAGGGCAATTAAGAAGCAAAAAAAGAAGAGTGAATAAAAGGGCAGTGCTGTCAGTGTTTTGTGCATACAGTGATATACACATGACCAGGGGAACATGAAGAGGGGAAAACCTAGACTGGCAGACTGCACATAGGGAAACTTTTTATTTAGCCTGTTTCTCTGTTGACTCCCCTGTTTCCTTTGATCTTGTATTTGAAATATTGTGTAAAAGTGGGATCTTAGGTATTGATAGTTAGTGACAACTGTACCTTCTTGGCATATATGTATATATCTAATGTAGCCCAGTATAAGATGCTTTGTGAAATACTTGAATGTGTTGTCCTTACCTCCTGGGCGTATCTATGAATGTAATTACTTACATGGAAAATGACGCACAAAACATTGCTTGATGGATAATGTGAGTGGTACAGGGGGTGGTAATCCACTCACCTGATAAGGGAGCTCATTTCTTATTGGGGTCAAGATCTTCAAAGAGTACAAATCATGAGGAATGATTTGCAGAATCAATGGGTAGGATTTAAACAAAAGCAGTAGGAGAAATGACCTAAGTAAAAGTGCAGAGGTGAAAAAGCACAAAGTATTTGTTCTTAAGAGGAAATAGTAATCTTTTGGGGAGATATATGGTTTGTAACAGGGGTCACTACTGCTTGTGAAAAATCCAGCTAGTGGCCTGTTTTCTTGTAGGTCCTGAGCTAAGAATCGTTTTTTTTTTTTCTTTCTTTTTTTTTTTTTTTGAGAAAAGGGCTCTGAAAAGTTCAGTTCAGTTTATTATGTCAAATACATTTACAACTATTGCACTTATCATTCTGCTGACAGAAGGCCAAAATTTAAGAGGATATTTTTCTTCAATAAAGCCAAGTTTTCATAATCTTTAATATGTTAAAATTACACAGGCAAAGATACATAACTCATGTCCTATTCGAGACAATTACCTTACATCCTTTTAAACAGTGCTGCAAATGGGAATTTAATTGGGATGGGACTTTAAGTTATCTATTTCTTATGAAATTGCTCTTGAGTAAAATTTGACAAGAGTTCTCTCTCTATTTTCTTCTTTACCCAAAACATGTAGGAAAAAACAGCCCCATTATTAATTATAACCACAGAGCTGGAAGATGATCTTTAATCAAAGATGAAGTAAATAACTCCTCCCTTATAGAACACCATCTCATGTTCACATAATGGTTTGACCACCGGCTGCCTAACTTTTTGGACAAGGAGAAACAGTAACAAAAACAAAAAGTGGCCCAGTACATGAAACTCTTCTGAAAAATAGAAGAAAGTCATGAACATTGTTGGTCAACTGTTTTACATTTCCAATGAAATTCTATAAGAATAGTTTTGTGTTTTAAAGGGTTGTATGAAAAAAAATGGTGGTCGATCAAATGTAAAATATATATGACTATCTGAAATTATAAGGGATTCGGTGTTTGGATTATTCCTATTGGGGGTTTAATTTGATCTCGTAGAGGTTTGTGTGTTTTTTGTTTGTTTGTTTTTCTAGGAAGCTTTGGGAGATGTTGTTTACTGTAGTTTGCCTGAAGTTGGGACAAAATTGAACAAACAAGGTGAGTGTTTTTCTCATCTTGGTATGTCATGATTCATGCCATGATTTTCTTTACCTGATTTTTACCTTGATTAATGAATCTTATGTACCCAGAATCAGTTAGAGTGCTTTTTACTTAACAGCAAACTTAAAAGTAGACTAATCAATAGGGATTTATATCTTACACAAGCAGTTTGAAGTAGTGAATACAGGATTGGCTGAGTGGCTCAATAAAGATCATCGAGGACAGCACCTCTTTTAGTACTTTTTCTCCCTCAATGTGTCACAGGTCACAAAATGGCACCAAAATCTTACAGGCATCACATTCTCAAATGACAGTGTCCCAAAGCAGGAAGAGAAGTACAGGCAGCTTTTTTTTTTTGTTCTCTTAGATCTCATTTGTTAGATTTGGGTTATATTTGCCACCTGACTGTAAGGGATGATGGCGAAGAGAATAGTGAATATTTTTAGACATTATAATGGAAGGTAAGAAAGACGAAGTAGAGGGAAATGGCGCTTAGCACCATCACTCCCCAGACTCATACTGTTGGCAGTGTAACATAGCCGAGGTCTATTAAGTTTATAAAGTAAAATCTGCTTTTCTTTGGAGGCAGTGAAAAATATGGGCTTAGAGGGGTCAGAACCTGGTTTTTGAGCATGGCCCACAACATATCAACTTTGTGATTTGGGGCAAAATGCTTAATCTAAGTATCATCTATAAATTAGGATGATGATGATAATAATAGTACCAACATTGAAGCTATCATGATTAAATGAAATTTAGCATAATGTATGGCATAAGATCAGCACTTGATAAATTTTAGCCAGTAGTACCACCTATATTTATTCATAGATTCCTTGACATATAGAAGACATTTCTACAGAATTTATATTCTAAGTTATGGGGGGCCTCTGACCCATAGAGATCCTTTAGTGTTGCAGATGAAGTGAAGACTTCCTGGGCAGCTTGTGCAAGGAGGGGAAGGCTGGCTAGTGTCCTGGGAGACAAAAGCCTTGATAACCTTCCTCCAAGGTCTTTCATTGAGTGTGGTAAGCTTAAGGGCATATAGCATGCATGTAAAATAGTGCTGATTACAGATACTGTTCTGGGATAACATTGGAAGGAACAGGATAACATTTGAAGGAACACTGAGATCTCCCTCAGGTCAGGGTGTGTTGGACTCAGACTTTAGATGGCCATAAAATAGGGAGGTTAAGGTTTAACTTCTGGGTTAAGGTTTAACATCTGCAGCTAGTACAATAAACCAATCAAGGGAGGTTAAGGCACAGGGCAAGCTTCAAAAGTTATATGGAATGTTCTTATGGTCAGATTTCTACCCAGGGTCCTCTGATCACAGCATAGGGGCTTGTATGCACCCAGCCTTCCCAGTTTTCTGGTAGGATCTTACAGACTTAGGCTGGCTCAGGCAGGAGCACACCCTGCTGCTGTTCCAGGAGAACTTCAGCACTAAGTATCTTTGGTAGTATTGGCCATGTCTTCTTCTGTTTAAACTTTCCCCATCATTTATCTTGTTTGAACTTTTTCTGCTGTCTCTCATTTTCCTGGTTGGTCAAATCCCTCTTTTTGAAGGTCTTGCTAGAAACTTTCTGATGTCATAGTAACTTGGTGATTAATAATTTTTTCTGTACATCAAAGCACAATTCTTCTTGTTTTCTTTTCTCATGTTCTTTAATTTACTGTGTACCTCTTTACAGTAAGTGAATAGCATTAACATTTTTGTGCTTAAAATTCTATTAATATAAATGTTGGGAAATATTTCTAAATAATGCCTTTTTAAAATGTTCTGCTAAAATTGATACCTGTAGTGAAAATGAATAGGTATTAAGTATACAATCCAATGAGTTTTGACATACACTGTATAGACCTTCCCAGTGGACCTTTTCTGATTTCTTTCTGCATAGATTGGTTTTGCCCATTCTTCAACTTCATTTAAAAGGAATCACACAATATGTATTATGTCTGGCTTCTTTTGTCCAGTGTCACTATTTTGACATCCATTCATGTTGAATGATCAGCAGTTCATTTTTTAATTGTTGAATAGTATCCCACTGTATGAATATATTTTTATCTTTTCTCCTGTTGATGGATCTTTGTGTTATTTCTAGCTTGGGGATATTATGAATAAAGCTACTATAAACTTTTGTATAACTTTTTTGTGGACATCTGTCTTCCGTTCTCTTGGGTAGGTATATATAGGAGTGGAATTTATGGCTCAGTGTAGGTAATGTTTCAAAGAAACTGCCAAGCAGTTTTCCAAAGTTGTTGTGTGTACCATTTTATATTCTCATTAACAGTATGAGAGTTCCAGGTGCTGGAGATCTCACTGTGATTTAAGTTTGCATTTCCTTAGTGACATTATTGTTGAGCATCTTTGTGCCTTTTTTGCTCACATTTTTTTTGTTAAGTCTATAGTCAAGCCTTTTATCAAATTTTTTATTTGGGTTGTCTTTTTACCACTGACTTTTAGGCAGTCTTTATATATTACAGATACAAATCTCTCATCAGATATATATTCTGTAAATATTATTAAAATCACTGATTTTGATAGTTTTGTAGTTGGATTTTCTGTATGTAAACAATAATGTAATCTGTAAATAGTTTTAGTTCATCCTTTCCATCTTTATACATTTTATTTCATTTCCTTGCCATATTGCATTGGGCAGGGCCCTTAGTATAATGTTGAATAGAAATGGTGAGAATAGTCATCATTGCCTTGTTCCTGATTTTAGGAGAAAGCATTTAACATTTCATCATTAGGCATGATATAGAGCTGTGGGGTTTTTCATAGATGCTGATTGTCACATGAGAAGGATCCTATATATAGTTTACTGAGAATTATCATTCATGAATGTTGAATTTTGTCAAATTTATTTTCTCCACCTATTGATATGATTATTGGATTTTTTCTTCTGTTAATATGATAAAAAAGATTGATTTGTTTTTGAATGTTTAACCAACTTTGCATTCCTGGTAGTCATGGTGCAAAAATTATTTTAAAAAAATATTGCTGGCCTGGCTGATGGCACAATGGATAAGGTGCAGGCCTGCAAACCCAAAGGTTGCTGGTTCGATTCCCAGCCAGGGCAACATAACCAGGTTGCAAGCCAAGTCTCCAGCCAGGTCCATAGCTGGAGGCAGATGAAAGGCAACCACACATTGATGCTTCTCTCCTTCTCTGCCTCTCTCCCTTTCCCTCTCTCTGAAAGTAATAAATAAAATCTTTAAAAAATATATATATTGCTGAATTTGTTAATTCATTTTCACATTATGTTCATGAGAGACATTGGTTTTTCCTTATGATGGCTTTGTCAAACTTTGGAATAAGTTAGATTTGCCTCATAAAAGAAGTTTGAAAATGTTCCTATTTTGTTTTTAAAGAATATGCAATTAATATTATTTATTTGTGGTTCAATTCCAAGTCAGGGCTCATACCCAGGTTGCAAGCCAGGTCTCCAACCAGGTCCTTAGCTGGAGGCAGGTGAAAGGCACCATACATTGACATTTCTCTCCCTTTCTTCCTCCCTCCCTTCCCTTCTCTCTCAAAAAAAAAAAAAAAAAAAAAATTAAAAAATATTTATTCATTAAATGTTTGATAGAGTTAACCAGTGAGATCTGAGCCAGATTTCTTTTTATTTATTTATTTTTAAAGAGAGAAACGAAGGGAGAGAAACATGAATTTTTGTTGTTTCATTTACTTATGCATTCATTAGTTGCTTCTTGCATGTGCCCTGACTGGGGATTGAACCTGCAGGGCCTGAGTCAGATTTCTTTTTCCTTTTTAAAGATTTTATTCATTATTTTTAGAGAGAGGGTTGGGAGGGAGGAAGGGAAAGAAGCATCAATGTATGATTGCCTTTCACCTGCCTCAAGCTAAGGCCTGGCTGGAGACCTGGCTTGCAATGTGGTTATGTACCCTGACTGGAGAATTGAATCTGTGACCTTTGGATTCATAGGTGAGCCCCAATCCAATGAGCCATTCCGGTCAGGGCCGTGAGCCAGATTTCTTTATGGAAAGGTTTTTGATACAGACTTAAATTATTTAATAGAGATAATACTATTCCTATCTTCTTTGTTACCCTACATTGATTTTTTATTTTGAGGAACTTTTCCATTTCATGTTGTCAAATTCATAAAATGCTCAATTTTATTATCCTTACATATCCATAGGATCTCTTTTTCATTCCTTCACATTTGTGGTAATTTTTGTGTGTGGTAATTTTAAAGTTAGATGTGCTAATTTATCAATGTAATTAATCTTTTGAAACAAACATTTTTACTGTTAATTTTCTCTGCTTTCCATTTCATTAATTTTGTTCATGTCTTTACTGTTTTCTCCTGTTAATTTATTCAGATTTAAGGAATCTTGAGGTTTTGTTGGTTTTAGAACTTTATTACTTTTTACTCATACTGTAGAACACTGGTTCCCTGTGGTGGGTGGCATTAAAAATCTCAGTATCATTCTTTTAGCTTTAGCCAGGACACTTGGAGTCAGCCTTGTGCACCTGTGGTTCAGGGACCATTCAGAGACCTGGGCAGAGTTTATACACAGAATGTGGAGCTCTTACTTTCAATCTTCCTCCTCCTTGGGATTTCCTACATCCCATTCAAGTAGCTATAGGAGCCCCAGACTCATCTTCTGGTCATTTAAGCCACTAAGACTGAGGTTTCTTTCAGAATTTTGGATGCTCCATATGACACAAATTGGTGCCTTTCCTTAGATTAAAAGCCATTTTAAAAATCGAGCCCTGGCTTGTGGCACAGTGGATAAGGTGCCGGCCTGTGAACCGAGAGGTTGCTGGTTCGATTCCCTAGCTCAGGGCAAATAACCAGGTTGCAAGCCAGGTCCCCAGCCAGCTCTGTAGCTGGAGGCAGGTGAAAGACAACCATACATTGATGTTTCTCTCCCTCTCTGCTTCTCTCCATCCCTCTCTCTAGAAATAATAAATAAAATCTAAAAAAAAAAAGGTGCTGCCCTGTCTAGTGGCACAGTGGATAAGGTGCCAGCCTGTGAACCCAAAGGTCGCTGGTTCAATTTCCCAGCCAGGGCACATAACCAGGTTGTAAGCCAGGTCTGTGGCTGGAGGCAGGTGAAAGGCAACCATACATTGATGCTTCTCTCCCTCTCTGCCTCTCTCCCTGCCCCTCTGAAAATAATAAAATCTTTTTAAAAATTAAAAATAAAATAAAATAAAATAAAAAATTGGTACTGCCCTGACTGGCACAGTGGATAAGGTGCTGGCCTGTGAACCCAAAGGTTGCTGGTTCAATTCCCAGCCAAGGCTCATAACCAGGTTGCAAGCCAGGTCTCCAGTCAGATCTATAGCTGGAGGCAGGTGAAAGGCAACCACACATTGATGTCTTGCTCCCTCTCTCTCCCTTTCCCTCTCCCTAAAAACAGTAAAATCTTTAAAAAAAAAATTAAAAAGAATCAGTACTGTTGTCTTACTTCTTTCAAGTGCTGCCTCCTCTCCATAAACTGACTATTTTGTTCATTTTCTAGTGTCTTTGGAACCCAGGTCATTGATTTTAAGATGTTCTTCTTAAACAAAAGCTAAAGATATTAATCTTCTTCCAAGCACTACTTTAGCTGTATCTCAAATAATTTAGTATGTTGTATTCTCATTATCATTCACTTCAGATACTTGATATTGTCTTACAGGCGACTAAGGCTGTCAATTTTTTCAGCCTTAAAAAAAATAAAGTTGTTTTTTAGCCCTGGCTGGTGTGGTTTCTAGTTCTACTTTCTAGTTCTAAAACGTCCATTAAGTTTTTTCCATTTCTTTTTTTTTTTAATCTCTACTGTATTTTTTTCCATTACCATTTAGTCCCCTCATACCCTCCCCTGCAACCCAGCAATCACTGCTCTGGGTCCATGTCTAAGAGTCTTTCCTGTTTGCCCAATCCCTTCATCCCCTAACCCTAACCCCAACCCCCAAAGCTGTCATCTAGTATTTCCATTTCTTTTCAAACGTCTTTCAATATATTTATAATAGCTACCTAAAGGTTCCATGGTTAATTCCAGCATTTTTGCTGGCTCCATTTCCTCTGCAATAGCTCCTTTCTAGGATTTCAACCCTCATTTTCCACACACCTTGGTAGCCCTGCACTCTGCCCTCTGACCCCTCAAGCAAATAAGCCTGATTTTATATTTGTGTTCTAGTTACACTGTGTTATTTGGATAGTGTGACGTTATCAGGGCACAGATTGTATTAAATTAACAGCTTGCTCAGTCTGAGTCCCTTTTTTTCAAGCATTGACTCCTCTTTTGGTCCCTCTGTAGAACCTTTTGTGTGCGTGTTTTATTTGGGCTTTATAATTATTATCTGTAAGATGGCTGGTCCAAGGTCTCTATCGTTACTGGAATCTTCATTTTTTGAGCCACAGTAAATTGAAAGGTTGAATTTCAATGAACTCAAGCACATCTGGCATTGGGATTCATCACCATTTTGTTCACTCTGTCTAGAGGACATAGGTCCACTTTATTGAGGATATTGATGCCCTTCTCACAGGTGATAGAAATATAACAAAACCTATGATTTTATTTTTAATTAAAGATGTTTAGGATTGTCTCATGACTGCATTAGAAGTGACTATTTTTCCATATTTTTTCAGGTCATTAACTTTTGACATCTAATATTTTCCATTTTCTCAATTTAGATGAGTTTGGTGCTTTGGAAAGTGTGAAAGCTGCTAGTGAACTCTATTCTCCTCTAACAGGAGAAGTAACTGAAATTAATGAAGCTCTTGCAGAAAATCCAGGACTTGTCAACAAATCTTGTTATGAAGATGGTAAGTTGTTAAGAATTTTTGAAAATATTATTGCTATGGTTAACATTTAATTTAGAGTTTAAAGCATGATCTAGCTGATTATGACTTAACTTGCATTTCTTGGTACTAAATAGAGATGTTCTGCCTTTATTATTTTTTTTAAGATTTATTTATTTTTAGGGTGGGGAGGAAGAAAGAAAGAGAGGGGGAGAAACATCAGTGTGCAAGAGCGACATTGATCAGTCGCCTCTCGCACACCCCCATCTGGGGACCTGGCCTGCAACCTAGGCATGAGTCCTGACTGGGAATCAAACTGGTGACCTTTTGGTTCACACAGGTTGGAGCTCAATCCACTGAACTGTACCAGCCAGGGAGAGATGTTCCACTTTTAAAAAGAAAAACACAGACTAGCTGAATATCTAAGGTTATGTTTAAAATCTTTGTTGAAACACTTGCAGAATATTTACTTTTTCAAACACATAAAGCATCTATATTATGTAATGTAGGTGGTAATAGAATAATAATACTTCATAATTTTCAGTTTTCTTACTTAATCATTATAGTAACCCGGTGAGGTAGCCTAGGAGTAATTCTCTCCATGTTATAGATGAAATGAGGCCTCCCAGAATTTACTTGTTAAGGTCACACATCCAGTAAATGGCAAAATTAGAATTAGGTTGTAGTTCTCTGTTGCCTGTCACCTAGCCCTTTTAACTCTACTTTCTAACGTCCTTCACATCAGTAGTTAGTATTGGTGTTCCTCTGGTTAATGAAAGACCTGGTCTTGTACACTTGGATCCTTACTGGATCCCTGTGTAAAGTCTTCAGTATCATCTTTTGATACTTATTACAACCTAAGAGTTCTTAATCCATTATAGTGGAATCTATTCTAGTTGTAATCTTTTCAATTGTGATATGCAAGGATATTTCATTCTAAGGCTAACATGGAAAGCTCCTTTATCAAACAGAGAGTCATATAGGTAAAGAATACTACATTAATTTTGAGGCACCAAAAATTTTATTTTAAAACAAGTGTTGGTGCCCTGGCTGGTGTGGCTCAGTGGATTGAGCATTGGCCTGCAAACCAAAGGGTTGCTGGTTCAAGTCCCAGTCCAGGTCCCCAGTTGGGGGCATGTGAGAGGCAACCACACATTGCTGTTTCTATCCCTCTCTTTCTCCCTCTTCTTTCCCTCTCTGTCTAAAAATAAATAAATCAAATATTTTTTAAAAAGCAAGGATGTGAAGAAAAGGGAATCCTGGTGCGCTGTTGGTAGGAATGCATGTTTGGTAGAGCTGAAATGCAAAATAGTATGGACGTTCCTCAAAAAATTGATAATGGAACTACCTTATGACCCAGCAATTCCACTTATAGGAATATATCACTAATGCAAAAGAATATATGTACTTCTTCATTGCATATTATTTACATTAGTCAAGATACAGAAGCAACTCTAGTGCTTATCAATAGAAAAGTGGATAAAAAAGTGGTGGTGCAGATATAAAATAGAGTATCATTCTGCCATAAAAAAGAATGAGATTTTAACATTTGTGACAGCTTGGGTGATTTACAGGGTATTATGTTAAGTGAAATAAGTCAGGAAGTAAAAATACTATATGATTTTACTTACAAGTGGAATCTAAAGAACAAAATTAATTAGTAAAAAATAGAAACCAACTCAAATATACGAGTGGTGGTTGGGGAAGGTGGGTCAGAAAGAGAATAAGAAGGCCTAATTAATAGTATAAAATAGTCACAGGTATATTAAGTATAACATAGGTAATGTAATCAGTAATATTGTAATAACTATGTATGGTGCCAGGTGGGTACTTGAAATACTGGGAGGAGGAATCACTATATAAGTATATGATTGTCTGACCACTATGCTGTACATTTGAAACTACTACAAAATAATATTGAATGTATATTCAATATACATTGAAATTTTTAGTGAAAATAAAAATTTTAAAGTATTTTACATTTTGAGTGAGTTTGACTTTTACACTTTAAAAGGTAATTTGTGAAATATGATACTTTTTTTTGGTTGCAGGTTGGCTGATCAAGATGACACTGAGTAACCCTTCAGAACTAGATGAACTAATGAGTGAAGAAGCATATGAGAAATACATAAAGTCTATTGAGGAGTGAAGATGGAACTCCCCCCTAAATAAAGTAGTATGAAACAAATTAATATAGCATAGTTGTCTTAAATTAGTGGTAGGTAGAATTTTTTAAATAGCGACTTCTAGTCATACCAGTGGAAAAACAACAATGTTGGAAGAAAATACCTCTTAACCTTCTAATGATTGCAGATAAACACAATTTGCATCTTTTTTACAACACCCTATGATTTTTAGACTAGGCTATAGTTATATTCAGAATTCCTGAAGTCATTGTGGTGAAATCTAGTTACCAAAATTATGTATTTCAAATATAACATTGTTATCTAAAGACATATAATACTGTAACGTTCTTACATCAGTCTCTAGATTTGGGTCAAAATACTTAAAGAACTTTTCATTGGAAATAACTGGCAAGCAGAGGAAGTTTTAGTTGTTACAATGTCAGATGATGAACAAAACTACCTTAATTTAGCAATACACTAAGTTTGCTGGTGCTATTTTTATATAATGAAGCAGCAGCCTTGCAGGAAGACAAAATTTAATAATAAAATATTCAACATCTTCATTAACCATGTCTTTCTGTTTTCCTGTTAATATTTAGTGACTCTGCTAACATTCATGAAGATGCTAATTTTAACTTACAGATTTTTTTAAAAGGAAATTAAAGTCATAACAATGGAAGCCTAAGAAAATGTTTCCTTTTAGTCATAAACTAAAAAGGTGTTTCCTAAGCAAAAATATAATTGCCTGATAATAATTAAGTACTTTTTGGGTCATCTTTAATATGAAAAAGAAACCACTGACACTTTGTCTGTTATGCTGTTATAAAAGAGGATAACCAAGAAAAAGTGTAAAAGCTTGGTTACATGGATGGCATGCTTAAGAAAGCTAAAGCACCTGGCTGATAGCACAGTGGATAAGGTGCCAGCCTGCGAACCCAAAGGTTGCAGGTTTGATTCCCCAGCCAGGGCACATAACCAGGTTGCAAACCAGGTCTCCAGTCAGATCTGTGGCTGGAGGCAGGTGAAAGGCAACCATACATTGATGTCTCTCTCCCTCTCTCCCTTCCCCTCTTTCTAAAAATATAATGAAATAAAATCTTAGGAAAAAAAAAAAAAAAGCTAAAGCACATTCAGGTTACCACTTAAATAATGGGAACATAAGTGAAACTGAGGTCAGACACTGACGTAGGCAGTGAATGTGCTTTGTAGTTTAAGTGCTTTGTAGCATATTTAGGGTGCCAAATGGTATTTTAATTAAGCCAACTGTAATATGCTAACACTCTGAGGGGAGATATTGTATACACCCAGATCTAAATGTATGTGCACACAGCAAGAGCAGAAAAACTCCTCCATCATTTTCCTTGTTATTAGAGGAAAAGGAAAGTATTCAGACTACTGCCTTCTAATGGTGAATAAGCAGCAAATATGAGAACCTAGAGGAAGTAGGTACATAAATAGTATATAAACCTTTCCTGCTCAGCAGAAAGAAACCATTCTTTACAAGACTGTGCCAATGGCAATATCACTGCTGAACTGTATCTCTGCACCCTTATCAGAAAGGTATCCCATATATCCTGAATGATTAGCGCCATTTGTGTAGTCAAATTAATTGATTTGACTATCTGCTTTGGAAATAAAGAGGGATGAGTAATAATTAAATAGATTTACTCTTATTCTCAAGGTACTCTCATATATTACTTTTTTGATGTTCACAATAACCAGAGCTAGATAAGAAATATCTGTAACTACTATCATTTCACAAATAAGATGATAAAGAGGACAAGAGATTCTTAAAAAGTTGGGCAGTTAGTTGGAACTTTCACATTTCCTGGTCCACTCTTCATCAGTTTCTTGGCAAATGTTACTGTAAAAAACATTGCAACAGGAGTTGGAGGGGGCAATGATGAATGTTCTAAAGGTGGAAAGCAGAAATGGCCTTCCCAAAGTGAAAGTACATTAGTGATTGTAGTCTGAAAAACATGGGCAGTTGTTACTTTCCCAAAGACACAGACATCACTCTAGGTTTTTTAAGAACATAACACTTATGAATGGCCTTACTTCTTCACTGTTTACAAATACAGAGCCAATGCAACCCTCATTTCTATTACACTGCTGCCAAAAAACTAGGTGTTGAATGGGGACTAAATCAACTGTTCAGTTTCTTAAAACTCATATTCCCTTTGAACGGTTTTGATCTTAATAGGGTAGCTTAGTAAAAGTTTCTAATATTTTTGTCATCTCCCAGATAGTTGACTGTTGACAGAATTTTTAATGAGGAAATACCACTAGAGGGCTCTCTGCATAGGCATGCTAGTGTGAAAAAGAGGCTGATATTTAAGATGAACTCTGCAAATTGCAATTTTTTAGTTTTCCTGAATTTTCCCAGTTTTTCTGGGGCTGCTAAAATGTACCATCTATCTTCAACTTAAAAGATCATACTAAGTGTAACTGTGCCCTCATTACTGCTCTACTGTATTATTTCAGACCTAATCACACATTTGCCTTCCTCAGAGAGGGCCCTCACTTTACATCAAGATTAAAATCTGCACTGGCTGGTGTGGCTCGATGGATTGAGTGCTGGCCTTCGAACCAAAGGGTCACTGGTTTGATTCCAACTCAGGGCACATGCCTGGGTTTTGGGCCACTTCCCTGGTTGGGGGTGCCTAAGAGGCAACCACACATTGATGTTTGTCTCCCTCTCTTCCTCCCCTACTCTCTAAAAATAAAATCTTCCCTATAACATGGTTTTACTACTGATCATCTATCCTTATCAGTCTTTTTCCTTTTTCCCTACACCTCCAAATGTCATTTTTCTGCTTTGAAAACATCCCTTTGCTAACTCTGAGATACTGTACCAGAACTGCTGATATATTGATTTCAGTCTATATTGGCTTTTTAGAAACACAACTAGCCACACACACTTGTCACTGGCTGTTTCTAGTCAAGCCATCAGGGCTTTCATCTGTTAGACTTCAGTAGTGATTACTAGCCCATTTAAAACATGCAGGCCCAACTAGTGTGAAGGAAATCAGTTACCAGACCTTCCAACTTCCACATGAACAATACTTACGAGAATGTACTTTCAGTCAAGAAGTATTAAGAGTCATTTAGTAAATTAAATCTTGGTTAAGATTTTGGTGTACTTCCCAGAAACAGAAAGCAACCTTAATGACTGCATAACAAATACTAGCTTATCAGATGGTTTCAAATTTTCTGTTTCCAACAAAACTGAAGGAGGATGGAAGCAAAACGGCAGCTGATCAGTTTTTTTGTTGTTGATCAGTATGTGATTTCTGGATTAAAACTTTAATACCAAAGGAAAAAAAAAAATGTAATGGGGTATACAGTTTTGTGTATAGTTATTTTTAGAAGCATGCAAGCATACCATTCCTCCCAGCCTGTGAAAGCCAAATTATCCACATATGTATATTTTAGATAAATGATACCTTAAAAATTCATGTTTTATTTTTATAAGTACTTTCTTCTAACAGACTAATGTAATATTCTAAGACATTATATAAAAGTCTTTGCATGGACTTTAAAATCTTTCCAATTACGTTATGCAAAAAGCCAGTAATGGCCATTTTTTCCAAGTGCCTTTTGATCAGTGATATAAAGGACTTAACATGCTAATATTTTTCAATAGCAGAAATATTCATACTTCTGAAAGCAGAAGGGCTTTGGACTGAGACCCGAGTTGGGTCGAGGCTCTACCACCCAAGACCCGGGCGCAGGTCCCACCCCTGGCTGCACCTCTGGGTGCTCAGAAGTACCAGCACCAAAGGCGGGAGGGCACAGGAGGCGGCCCTGCACTGTCTTCAGAGAATCCCTCAGTCGACTTAAGGACGTGAGGCTACTCTTCGTCATTAAAATCAAAACCAAACGCCAAAGCCCACTTCACAGAGGTCAGTAACTGCTAGTGGGTATCGCTAGGGATCCAAAGTAGTACAGACGGTCGAGTCAGGCGAGCAGGCTCCGAAAAGTTAACGGCCAATGGATCTACCAAGTGTTCTGCCTGCATCACCCTAGCAGTCGCCCCCACGGAGGAGGGGAAATCTGGGGTCCGCTGGCAAAGCTGGCAACATTCTTGGTTGTCAGCTCGTGGACGGAGGCCCGGGAAGCTGCTAACCCATCCTGTAATGAGCTAGGCGGCCCCATTTCAAAAAGCCGGCGCTGGAGCAAGAGTGGTTGGTGAGCAGGCCTGGGTCTGAGAGGAGGCCAGCCCAAAGGGCCCTCGCTTTTTAATTCCAGGGTCCCGCGGGCATTCAGACCCTGGTCTACTTCCTTGACTGGTGCTTAAAGCTACACGGTACCTCACAACGCCGCCTCGGGCGCGCGCAGCCGGCCGGAGCTTCCCCATGCGAAGTGCTAGGTGCGCGGCCTCGCACAGCCAGGCGGCAAGACCAGCCCTCCGGGGCTGCCGCGTCGCCTCCCGCGCTCAGTTTTGTTGCGCCAGGCGGGGCTTACGTCACTTCCGCTCTAAACACCCACTTGGCCACCCCGCCTCCAGGGCGTCGTAACCCAGGGCAACTGTCGCCCCCGCCCGGCGCCGGCCAAGACGCAGCTGCCGGGGCTGTCCACCCGCTGGCCCCATGTGAGGGTGTGAGTGGCGGCGGCCGCTTCTCCGCCACAGGAGCAAGGCCCCACGCCACTCCACGGGCGGCAGGGCCGGAGAGGAAGCTGCCCTCTGAGGCGGGGAGGCAGAAGGAGAGGTAGTGCCAACCTGCTCTGGGTTAAGGGCGGGGCCTGGGGAGGGGCAGCAGGAGTGGGTGGAGCAGTGGGAGGAGCCGTTGAAAAGGCGGGACCCAGTGGGCAGAAGCCAATCGGGGAAGGAGTTGGGACTTGGTGAGGCAAGTCCGGGTGTTTTGTTTCGGGGGGGCGGGAGGGGTTAGTTAGCTCTTGAAAGGAGAGTAGGCGTCTTCTGTGCCTGTGTAAGAACTGCTGGAGGAAGGGGAGGAGGTAGATGAGGAAGGAGGAAGGGTCATGGAAGAAGGGGAAGAGCCTGCGGGGTAGGAAGGAACTGTTAAAGGAAAGGGAAGAGCCACATATGAAGTGCCTGGGTGTTGAGTGTGTGTGTTTGATGGCTTGTGTTTCAAGTAGACTGTAAACTGTATGAGAGCTGGGAAGACGGGTGTTGCTTTCCTATTTTATTCCCAGTGTTAGGCAGCTAGTAGAATGAGTGAATGAATGTACATGCAAAAAATGAAAGAGTTGGAGTGCTTGGAATAGGAATGGTTTGATTGGAGGAGGGATGGTTGTAGGAACCACCCTCCTAGGAGTTATTCTGAGAACAATCAAAACCCCTGTGCTGTAAGGGCACATAATAAGGATAAAGCGCAGATAACTAACACGGGGAATTAAGATGTATACTCTTGAAAATGTAAACAATTTGCTCAAATTGGGTGGCACATATGCTTAATTTTGAGACAAACGTAACTCCCTACTGACTTGTGTTCCAATACTGAGAATTAGATTGAAGTTCTAATGTAATCTAGCCCAAGCCAATCTTTAAGACCTTTTAAACTAGTTCATAGGTGTGAAGCTTAGCTTTGTATTAGGAAACTTAACTTCCATCACAGCTGTTTCTGCTCATTGAGTTCTTCAACACAATGATAAGGGTCCACAGGAACATTTATCCTGGCCCATCGCATTATCCCCTACTATTAAGTGATTAGAAACGTGTCAACCAGGTGTAGGAATCCAGGATAAGACATTTGTAGCCTGACCATTATACAGGCAATGGCAAATGTGTGAAAAATGTGCTACCAACTTTTTTGTTTGTTTCCTGATAGATATCATTAATCAATACAGCATTCTTTCCTATAGTGGCCAAGTCTTAAGACCCTTTTCAATACAACACCCTAGGTAGCCACTACTTTTTTGGAACTGACATTTTGGAACATACTTTTCATCCTTAATGTAGACAATAAATGTAAAAAAATTAATAGACATCAATGTAAATTTTCTTAACTCTTGGTAAGATTCCTTTTTGTTTTCAATGGGATTAATTCAGTGAAATTTATAAATGTAGGCCAAATAATTGTATAGTAAAGTTGGATAATTAGTAAATGCCCAAGTACCAGGCATATATCCATATATAAAAGACATTGTCCTTTATCCTTTTCTTACCAACATTATATCAGTGATTTAGATGAAGTTCCAGAAGGTATGTCCATTAAACTAATAGAGTCTTAAATTGGGAATGGGAAGAAATGATTTAGAATTACCTAAGCAGGTTGGGGTGGTGGTTCAAAAACTACTGGACATTTTAGAAGAATCTGATACACTTGGATGCCTATATATAGCTGTAAAGAAGAGAAAAAATTAAAACAAAAACAACAACATGGGTGTGGAATCAAGAAGACAGGAATTATTAACATTTCATGTGAAAAAAATCTGGAAGTTGTAATTGACCTCAAGCTCAGTGTTAGTCAAGATTGGGATATAGGATTTAAAATATATAACAATTTCTGTTGAACTAATAGATGTAGATTTCAGATCAAAGGGAGTCAGATTTCAAAATAGATATTTCTAGCAACATCGAATTTCAAATGTCTTCCTAATTTCCAG
>PVIW01001949.1:235910-251872 GCA_004026585.1 Noctilio leporinus
TTTTTTTTTTTTTTTTTTTAAGATTTTACTTATTGTTTTTAGAGAGAGGGCAAGGGAGAGAGGCAGAGAGGGAGAAAGACATCAATGTATGGTTGCCTGTCACCTGCCTCCAGCTATAAACCTGGCTGGAGACTTGGCTTGCAAACTGGTTATGTGCCCTGGCTGGGAATTGAACCAGTGACCTTTGGGTTTGCAGGCCGGTGCCTTATCCACTGTGCCACCAGCCAGGGCTACATTTCAGTCTTAAACTTGCCACTGAAATGGAAAAAATAGGTTGTAAAATAATGGGCTCTCAGATACTAAAATTATTTAAGCATATCTAAGAACAATACCCAGCCTCAGGTCATAAAGATTTTCTGTGTTTTCTTTTCAGAGTTGTATAGTTTTACGATTTCTATTTAGATCTATGATCCGTTTTGAGTTAACTTCTTTTTGTTTTTTTTGCTTATTCATGGCCACTGGTTGCCATGTTATATATAGTTGAAAAGACTTATCTATCCTTTATCCATTTAATTATTTTTGCATTCTGTCAAAAATCAATTGGCCATGCTTGTATGGGTATATTTCTGGCCCATTGAATGTCATTCCATTCACCAATTTCATACTGATTCCTATAGCTTTATGGTGATTTTTTTTTACCTTGGAAGTATGATTCCTCCACTTTATACTTCATTTTCATTATTGTTATAGCAATTATCGTTCCTTTGTAGTTCTTAACAAATTTTAAACCCAGCTTGTCAAGATCAGTAAGAAATCTTATACTATATTCATATCTTGACATTCAGCAGTTATACCTGCAACTTTTTAAAAATTTATTTATTATTTTTAGAGGGAAGGTAGGGAGAGAGGCAGAGACGGAGAGAGACATCAATGTATGGTTGCTTTTCACCTGCCTCCAGCTACGGATCTGGCTGGAGACCTGGTTGCAACCTGATTATGTGCCCTGGCTGGGGAATTGAACCAGCGACCTTTGGGTTCACAGGCTGGCGCCTTATTCACTGTGCTACCAGCTGGGGCTTTTTTTAAAATTTAGTTTTCTTGTTGTTGTATTACACTCATCCATCCCCAGCCCACCCCGCCCATTCCCCACCTGCAACTTCTTTTTTTTTTTTTTAAGACTGTCTTCTCATAGGCCTTTATATTCTATATACATTTTAGAATCCAAAAAAATTGGAAAAGGTTTTAAGAAAAGAATTACCATGTTATGTCACGTAGTCTTATCTTCTGAAGAACTAGAACTTCCCATTCCCAGAGGCACTGGATTCCTTTCAAGGATCATACATGTTCACATTTTAGGTAGTGATGTTCTTAGTAAAATGAAGACCATCTGCTTCATATGTCACATCAGATAATACCATATAGTGTGGTTCCAAGGTATTACCACTGGTCACCAAAATCTTGGCTTCCTTTTCCTTCTGGAGATTAAGGAGGAAGTATAAGCCCCAGTTCTCCTTGAAGTTAGGCAGTATCTTGTGACTTGTTTCAGCTATTGACATGGGACTGAAATCATATGCTATTTCCAGGCAGAAGCATCTAAGACTCGGTGTGTGATTTCCCATGTTTACCATCACAATTGGTTATAATTTTCCATTAGGGTGTCTCCATTAGTTCAATTCCAGAGTGAGGATAATGTGGAGCAGAGTCTACATCATCGTATAATAGACATGTAGCATGTGTTAGAAATAGATTTTTGTTCTCTTTTATCATTGGGGGAAAAGTTAGGATTGCATGCTACTGCAGCATAACCTTTTCTATCTACTCTAATACTATGTAGCTTTGGTTAACCGACAGTGGCCATGCCAAACTGAAGTGTGCTCTGGTAAGCCTGCCATGGCAATCTTTTCCAAAAGAACCTGGCAGGTTGAGCCTTATCTGGGACAAACTAAGAACAAAACAAAACCCCAAATTCAGAATTTTATGGAGATTTAAAAAAAATTCTAACTTTCATTAAAATGATAAAATAATCACATTATCCCTTCTTGATCAAAGATACTGTAAAAAATACAAAGAAATACAAAGTCCTTTTCTGTCCTAATATGGCATCCTTTGGCCTGTATCCTGCATCTTCTGCTATCTTGTTTCTCATCAGCTACTAGTCTTTGGGAAACTTCTTTATGTCCTTAGTCAGGTTGTCTCTATTTCACATTATTGACTCTTTGGTCAACATTATTTATTTGCAAATAGTAGATATGGTCATTGTTCTCAGTTTACATTGATTTCAGCCCCTCTCATCTCATTTTAACTTTTATATAACACCTCCATGAGATTAGCAACAGAAAATCTGTCATTTTCCTGAACTTCATTGTAATATTGGTGTGCCTTTGCAATTGGCCCTCTGTAGCATAATGGAAGTCTTTATGTGTTTCAGGGGCAGGATACTTTGTATTCTAAATTAAAGATTAGTTTGGGCATTAGAGCTACATTTAAAAATAAAATTTAAATATTTTTATTTATTATTTAAAATTTTTTTTTAATCTTCTTTTTTAATTTTTAGAGAGATGGGAAGGGAGAGAGGCAGAGAGGGAGAGAGACATCAATGTGTGGTTGCCTTTCACCTGCCTCCAGCTACAGACCTGGCTGGAGACCTGGCTTGCAACCTGGTTATGTGCCCTGACTGGGGAATTGAACCAGCGACCTTTGCTTTCTCAGGCAGGCACCAATCCACTGTGCCACCAGCCAGGGCTTAAATATTTTTATTTTAGATTAAAAAAAAAAGGTGCAACGAATTTTAATATATTTTAT
Organism: Noctilio leporinus; assembly: GCA_004026585.1. Lineage (NCBI taxonomy): Eukaryota > Metazoa > Chordata > Mammalia > Chiroptera > Noctilionidae > Noctilio > Noctilio leporinus. The sequence continues at coordinate 238,653 of PVIW01001949.1, forward strand.
GTAATCTACATGATCTAGAATATTATAATTTCAACATGTAATTAATGAAAGCTACGTTGATAATGCCAGATGTATAACAGAGGCATTTTGTAGTATCTGTACTTCTCAGTTCATACTCAAATTGCTTGATCATAATACAGTGTCAGAGATCTAAAAGGTAAAGTCTATTTTTTTCTGAATTTCCAACCCATTGTTTCATAGTTCAGTAAATACAACAAGAAGATCTTTAGAGCCTTAAAAAAAAAGAAAAAAGGAAAGAAAAAAAAGAAGAACTTTAATACTTTGACTTAAGTAACTGGACAATTACAGAGTTTCTCTGTATCATCTTTATAAATTCCATTTTCTGAGTTTTATACCAGTTTGTACATCTTTTTTTTCCCCCCATTAAGTCCTTGTTCTTTACTCCAGCTTAAAATTACCTGTTTTATCTGTTCTTTGATATATTTATTTCAGTTTGATTAAGGACAAAATTGATTCTATGTTCATTTCCACTATTATTCCATATTTCATTCCTTGAACCACTCTGACAATGTAATGGTTTGAAGTTTTTCTTATTATGGGAAACTTCACACTTACATAAAAATAGAAGAGTACAGTTAACCACCACGTCCTCATACCCATCTGCAACCAACAGAGCTTAAGTCCACTTATATTTCATCTAACCTCAACTACCATATGCTTCACACCTCCCACCCTACTTGTAGGATTATTTTGAAGCAAGTCAAAATGGCTTATGTTTAATTGGTAAAATAAAGTAAACTATGTTACAGATATTTTTTTCTGATCATTTCCTTTCCATTTCTGTCCTTATATGCTCTTAAAAAAGATATTTTCTGGATCATAGTGAATTTTCATAGACTGTTTCACAGACTCTCATTCATCTTTATTTCATTTCCAAAAATATTAAGTTCCTCGATCTGTTTTTCTTTGGGTTTATTTTTGTTCATCCAAACGTACTTTAGGGGCTTGGACCTCAGTCAACATTTTCTTCTTTGTATATTTTGATTTGAGTCACCCAATAGCATATGTCATAGACCTGGACTACATCTGTGCCTTCCTGCTTTGTACTCCAAAGCCAACTTTCTAGTTGCATCTGCAAAGACATTTTTCCATGGTAGAATTTTTACTATGATATTTGTGTTTTCTTAATATGATTTTCTTGGAAAACATTAGTAAGGACTTTGAGGTATACTTTATATCAGTGACTCTCAAACAGAAACAGGCTGTAAAGCTTGCTGAAAGTCTTAAGAAGTGGAATAGCATGAGCTCTTGATTTACTTCAAATCCGTAAAGTAGGCATAATTTTACTCTCAGATTTTATGAGTATTATGTCAGTGCAGAGTTCTGCATTACAACATAGTAAAATAGCATATAATTTGTAAGTCACATGTCTACTCTTTTAGTGATCTTTAATTGCTTCTTGTACATTTCTATTTGTCATCTTGCAAAAGAGCTAGAAGACAAGAAAAGCTAAAAGGCAATAAAACTTGAAAGCACACTTACAGGAGGAAAACTTAAATTAAGACTATGTTCTCCACTAACTAAATTATTTTCTTATTAGGCAAAGACCACCAAGATTCTGTTTTAGTTGTGGAGCATCTTGATCAGGCTTGCTTGAACAATACCAGGGTTCTGGAGGAGCACCTAGCAGTCTGGTATGTGGGAATCTGACCATTTGACGAAGAATACCATGTCTACTGACTCAGAGATGATTCTTAGTTTTCAGTCATAAGGAGTCAGTGTAGTTCCCATGGCCCCACTAGATGAGTAAAGCACTTATAAAAATGTAGTATTTATAACAAATATGTAAAGTGCTTATAACAATGCTTGGCACATACTAAGAACTATGTAACAGCACGTTTTATTATTGTTATTATTGTCACCTTGGTTTCTTTTGACAGTGTATCATGTAATGTTACTGAAGCCTCTTCTGGTGCCCTCACTGGGTCCAATTCTACTGACTTTAAGATAGAGGTTGCCCAGCATTGCATCCTTGGCCTCTTCTGTTGCTCCCTCCAAAAATATATAGTCTTCCACTTAGATTTCATGGCATGTAAGAAAGAGTTGAAGGCACTGGAAATGGTTAACCTAAAAGAGAGAAGAGTACATGCGACTCTTTCATAGGGCTGTTGGGAGGCTGAGGCAGTAGGCAATCTCTGGATGAATGATTCTTCAACCCTTTGTAGTGACAGACTTCTTTGTAACTCTGATGCAGGCTCTTTCCTGAAAAATCATTGAGCATCTTCAGGGGCATCATAGACTCTCTTAAGCTCACTCAAGGATGGAAAGGCTTCTTATCACAGAGCCTTGCTCCGGAGGGCAAAACTAGGACCAGGGAGTGGAGGATGTTGATGGGACATGAAAAGCAATGTTGATTCAATATAAGGAAGAACTTTCTAACAGAGCAGTAGTTCTCTAACTCTGCTGGGTTTTAGAATCATCTTGGGTGATTTTAAAAGTCCTGATGACTGGGCTGTGCCCCAACCAATTATAATTATAATCTCTGTGAGTGAGTCCTGGGCATTTTTATTTTGTATAAAGCTCCTCAGAGGATTCCAAGGTGCAGCGCCGTTTGAGGACCAGTAAATTACAGCAACAAATTACCTTGCCATTTGGTCAGGCTCTCTAAGTTGTCTTGTCAATGGAGATGCTTTAAGCAAAAAAGCTTTTCTTCTTGATTCAAACAGTCTGATAATACTTAGTCTCTCCTGAATAATATCTATTTCTTTGTTCTAATAACCTTAAGTTTAACTTATCATTTAATAAATGGCTTTGCTTTGGGTTTGCTTCTTTTCCCTTTTCAGACCTTTAGGTCTTTGAGGTTCTGTGGTATAAATGTGTTTGTCATTCAAAAGAGAACAAGGTCAGATTGTATTTATAGGAGCTTTTTGGGGGCTGGGGAGTGACTGAAGTGAAATTTTATAATATGAGAGGATCAGGCTGGTTTGCACAATCTGTGACGTCCTCAATCATGCTGTTTGTAAATGAAATAACACTTTCAGTTTTTAGTCACCTGTAATACAGATGTTTTCCTTTCAGATATCATTAGCTTCCTCTAATACCAGATTGGAAAAGATTATGATGTCCAAAGACATTTGACCTTCCATAGGTAAATGGAACTTTATTACTATCAAAATCAAGGTGTAGGCAGGGTTGGTTTCTAATGAAGACTGTGAAGAAAGGATCTGTTCCAGGCTCCTTGTCTTCACTTACAGACATCTTCTCCCTGTGTCTCTTCACATCATCTTTTCTCTGTGCATGTTTCTGACCAAATTTCTCCTTTTAATAAGGACACCAGTCATATATAGTGGATTAGGGTGAATTGATTGACTGAGCTTAGACCACATGGTCTACCAGTTTCCTTGGAAGCCTGTGGATCCCCAAGCTGATATCCAGGATTGTTGGGGAGGGTAATAAGAGGAGACTGGGGTGCCAAAGTCACACACACCCTTTATAGTTCTTTTGTTACCAGTGCCATGTCATTTGGACATTTTTTTTTTTTTAAAGATTTTATTTCATTATTTTCAGAAAGAGGGGAAGGGAGAGAGGGAGAGAGGCAGAGAGGGAGAGAGACATCAATGTATGGCTGCTTTTCACCTGCCTCCAGCCACAGACCTGACTGGAGACCTGGTTGCAACCTTGTTATGTGCCCTGGCTGGGGAATCGAACCTGCGACCTTTGGGTTTGCAGGCTGGCGCCTCATCCACTGTGCTACCAGCCAGGGCCATTTGGACATTTTTGAAGTGGAGGGTGGGGATGCTTAAACCTACATTGCTTCCTGCATTCCATACTCCATCATGAGGGACAGAGCCTGTGTTAACATCTTCCTCTCTTCTTCATTTCCAACTGTGGTCTTTAATTAAATCCATTAGTCTTTAATTAAAATTAGACTTATGGTGTCATTAGTTAGCAATAGAAGGTTTTGTAATATTTCTTCTGAGTCTTCCTGAATGTGTTAAAGATATTTCATCCAAGTTATTCTTTTTTTATTTTTAAGTCAATATTAAAAACTGAATTCATTCCAAATTTCAAACTATTGGAAGAAGATGTTTAAAACTTCAAGAAACCATCAGAGTAATAACAGTAATGGATGTCTGTCAGACAAGTGAGACTGAGGTAGAAAATAGTGAAAATAATGAAATTCAAACCACAGAAGAAGCTGAATTAACCCATACCTGCCCAGATGAAAGAAGGGAAAAGAATCATGTTTCTTGTCTTCTCAATATCAGTGACATTACACTTGAACAAGATGAAAAAGCCTACAAGTTTGTTATTGGAACTGGATGGGAAGAAGCAGTGAGTATCTTCTTGAATTAGGTCTCTTAAACATCAGTGTTTTAATGCAAACCTTTTAACTTTTTTCAAAATAGTTATTATTACCCAAGAACAGTATAACCACTGAAATATAGAAACTTTTGGAACAGAAATAAAATATTTATGATGAGGATATCAGTACTTTTTATTTATTTATTTACTTCTAAAGATTTTCTTCATTATTTATAGAGAAAAGGGCAGGGAGAGAGAAAGAAAGGGAGGGAAACATCAATATATGTTTGCCTTTCACCTGCCTCCAGCTTTGTACCTGGCTGGAGACCTGGCTTGCAGCTTGGTTATGTATCCTGACTGGGAATCAAACCAGTGACCTTTGGGTTTACAGGCCAGTGCCTATCCACTGAGCCACCAGCCAAGGAGCATTACCTTTTATTGAGTATTCATGACCACTTAGTGTTGGCAAGCACGTACAGCACTTCATTCAACCTCACAATAGTCCTATGAGGCAGGTGTTATGAACAGCTACACTTTGGGGGCAAGGATACTGAGGTGCCTAAAGGGCAAAATAATGTGCTGAAGACCCTGAGAAGGGCCCAGGTCTTCTGGACTGTAGAACCTTAGCTCCTTCACTACTGTACTAAACAGCCCAGGACACCTGAGATTTCTGTCCTGTGGTTCTACTTGGAACCCTTTTCAATCTTAAGTTATCTTTATAATCAAGAATAGAATGGTAAATTTAGAACTATAAGGAAATTTGATCTAGCCTGAAGTTCCTCAGATGACACATGGCAATGTGACAACAGTGGCTGAGGGGAAGGAGATGCTATTGGCATCTAATAGGTTGAGGCCAGGAATGCTGCACATCATGTGTGCAATGCCCAAAAGTGTGCCCATCACAAGGAATACCTCGGTCCTATCATAGTTCAGGTTGCTATAACAATGCCATATACGGGGTGGCTTAAGCAACAGACAGTTATTTCTCACAGTTCTAGAGAGTGGAAGTCCATGATCATGGTGCCAGTGCCAGCATTGTTGGGGTCTTGGTGAGGGCCCTATTCCTGATTGTGCCCTCACATGGCCTTCTTTGTTGTGTTCAAGCAGGGCGGGGGGTGGGGGGGGTCCCTTGATGACTCCTTTCCTTATAAGGACACTGAGCCCATTATGAAGGCCCCACCCCTTTGACCTCCTCTAACCCTAACTACCTCAAATGCCCCACCTCCACACACCATCATCGCATTGGGGATTAGGGTTTCAGCATAGGAATTTTGGAGGAACACAAACATACAGTCCATAACAAACCTAAAATGTTGGTAGTGCTAAGGTTGAGAAACCTCAGTCTACATGGTTTACTTTATAAATGTGGAAACTGAGGCCAAGGGCCAGGGGTTTACCCAAGTCCATGTAACAGAAGCCTTTCTCTAGTACTCTTTCTTTCTTTTTAAAAAAGATTTTATTTGTTTATTTTTAGAGAGAGGGGGAGGGAGGAAGAGAGGAAGAGAAACATCAGTGTGTGGTCACTCTTGCATGCCCCCAGCTGGGGGCCTGGCTTATAACCCAGGCATGTGCCCTGACTGGGAATCGAACTGGTGACTGGTTTGCAGGCCATTGCTCAATCCACTGAGCCACAGCAACCAGGGCTCTAGTATTCTTTCTACTGTACCACCTCACTGGTACCTTATGCATTTATGGCCTTCTAAGTACATACTCCCATGCCAAATAAGCCAGGGCTATAGGCTGTCCTATTTAAGAATTTAAAAGCTAAAAGCTTAGAAGGTTCCCTTTACTATTGAAGGTGGTAACCACTTTGAAATATACGTCCAAGGGCTGTTGGCATAGACCTCCCTCCAGCCCCTCCATGTAGCAGTCTCCCTGGGTATGGTAAACAGAGCTTGGAAGTACAGCAAAGCCTGGTAGCGAGACAAGGACAAATAGTTTTGAATTTATTTTTTCCACTTTATAATTATTATTTAAGAGTTTATTTTTTTGAGAAAGTGGCAAGGAGGGAGAAAGGGAGAGAAACGTGATGTGTGAGAGAAACAGTGATTGGTTGCCTCTCTCACGCTGCCACCTGGGGACCTGGCCCACAGCCCAGGCATGTGCCCTGAGTGGGAATTGAACCAGTAACCTTTCAGCCCATAGGCCCAACCCACTGAGCCTTACCAGCCAGGGCTGACTTTATTTATTTATTTTAAAAAGAATATTTTATTCATTATTTTTAGAGGAAAGGGAGAGAAACATCAGTGTATGTTTGCCTTTCACCTGCCTCCAGCTATGAACCTGGCTGAAGACTTGACTTGCAACCTGGTTATGTGCCTTGACTGGGAGTCGAACCAGCAACCTTTGGGTTCCCAGGCCAGTGCTTAATCCACTGAGCCACACCAGTCAAGGCCTGAATTTATTTTTACTTAATAGTTTAAAATTTATTTTAATGTACCTCTAAAAAACATATAGTTCACCCTGGCTGGTGTGGCTCAGTAGACTGAGTGCCAGACTATGAACTGAAAGATTGCTGATTCCATTCCCAATGAGGGCACATGCTTGGGTTGCCAGCCAGGTCCCCAGCTGGGGGCATGTGAGAGGCAACCAGTCGCTGTATCTCTCGCACATCAATGTTTCCCTCCCTTTCTTTCTCTCTCCCTTCTACCTCTCTAAAAATAAATAAATAAAATTTAAAAATATAAATAAAAATAACATAGCACTTCAAGGTGGCCATTTACAGATACTGTTGCTTAGTATTTTACAAATCTTCTTGCTAGTATTTTAGATTTTAAAATACTATTGCTTAATATGAGGCTAAAAAGGGTATTTGGAATATCATTTCAAACAGGGTGGCCAAAATGGGGGTGTGGCCAAAACTGGGGCAGCATGAATATGGACAGCTCAGCTGAGATTGACACACTGCTTTATTTGCAGGTTCAAGGCTGGGGAAGGACTTCTCCAATGGCCTGCATATGGCCCAGGATGAAACTTAAAAAGGTGAAGGTGGGAGAAAGTGCCAGCAGCTGCTTACTCTGTGTCAGTCTCTCCCAAGGGAACCCTGAGACTAAGCCTCAGTGTGAGGCCAGGAAGTTGGAGTCAGGGGCCGGCCTAGGGGCTCGGGCTAAGGCTGGCCCAGAGAAGGACCGAGACAGCCCCTCCCAGACTCAGAGCACCCCCAAAGACCCCTCCAATGCCTCCAGGGAGAGTAGCAAGATGCGCTTTCCCTCCTACAGTCAGGGAGAGAAAAAATGTCTGCAAATTAAAGAGTTTATTTGGTGCATGGAAGAGTGGTTCATCCCGGGGACTGTTAGGGCCAAGGACCCCCGCGGGGCTGTTCACCGAGGTCCCTCTATCTCAGACTCATTGACTTCCAAGGCCCTTTTAGTTCTGCCTCCTCTGAAGGCTTCAGCCCCCAATGGCTTGGGTGTTCTGGGGAAGAAGATTAAGAACTTTTTCTTGCAGCCAGAGGAGAAGGTGCTGCATGTGGAAAAGGATGAACATGAGGCTTGTGCTTATGAATTGAAAAGAGTGGATGGGAAAGATGGAAAGAGACCCATTGAGCTGGCCACGCACCTTAAGGTTGCGACATCCCTGGTGGCCAGTCCAGAGCAGGGCTGCCTGCAGTGGCCCGTCCTGCCTGAGAAAAACCTGGTGTGCCCTCCCCGTTCCAACAGTGTCCACTATCTCAGTGCCATGCAGCTTTTGCAGAAACACGGAGTGCAAAACTACAAAGCCAAAGTGAAAGCCAGGGAGCCGAGACCTCCCATCAACACCCAAAAGCGCGTTCTCAAGGAGACCAAACAGGAGAACAGGCAGCAGACATTGGAGACGAATGCGTTCCCAGGACCTCTCCTGCCGTCTCTCACAGTGAGCAGAGTTGTTATTCCTGTCTCCGCTCACAGACTGCTCTGAACGGGCCCAGTGTAATTCCCTGGGAATAAGCACCTTTGACACTGGTCTATCCTCTCTGTCTTCTGCCTCCACCCATTCTCTCCTCTTTTCTTCCTTTCCTTCATCTCCCCTCCCTTTCTCTTTTCCTATCCTTTAAAAGCATTTCTCCTTCCTTCCTCTCTTGGTCCTTTTTTTGTAGTAGAACCAGAGGAAATAAACTCATTGTATGGGTTTTGCTTTATTCTCAAAGCACCCATATTTATGTGTTACCTGCCTCAGTTGCTTAGTCATTTACAAAATGCAAACTGGTAATGCCAGTCTCAGCCCCTGCCGGCTTTACATCACTTCTCCCATTAGAAGCCAAGTGGATGGTGGGGAATCTGAAAAGCGCCACGTTCGGTGATGCCCCCATGTCACCCTTGAGCCCATAGGAAAGGGCTCTTTCTGCCCTACCCTGGTGCCTTAAGCTAAGTGTACTGGGCTTGTTTGGACCAAGTTATTTTCTGATCTTTTAAACCAGGCAGATATCTGTCTGTTGCCTCATTTTTTTCTTGCAACAATGATCTAAAACATTGCTGGAAGAGAAAACTCAACCCTGCATCTAATGGATAGCTTTGTGTTTCAGACAACTTACCCTTATTATCCATGGGTTTGCCATATCCATTGGCTCCCATGTGTCCAAAGTGACATAAATCCATGGGTTTATAATATATATTATATCCTATGTATCCAAAGTGACATGTCCTTGTGGTGTAGCTTCATGATAGTCTTTATGTCTGAGAAGTTTTAGCCATAGTTCCACAAAAATCCATCTTGGGAAGGAGATTAAAAACCGTTATTTTAAAAAAAACTGTCACTATGATTATTGTCACCCTGCATACTTCCTCTAGCCATATTTTGCATCTAATACTTTGGAATTCTACAGTCCCAGACACTTAGAGAATGGGACTGATACTTTCCCCCTTCTCCTGTCCCTTCTCCCTCCTCATTTTACTCCAGTGCATTTTCCTGGAGTTGTATATACATTAAACATTGTAAATGAGTTATATTTTAAATGCAAGTGACACTGCTATATAGAAAAATGCTCTGAAAAAAAAAAACAACACATTTTGTAATACGAATAACTAGCTGTTCTGTAATTACTCTTTAATTTTGTTTAAGGTAGATTGTACTTGAACTCTGGACTTTCCATTCCCCAATGATGACTATGTGTAAATATCTGCTTTCTGTAATTGCTCTTTAGGTTGTTTTGTTTTGTTGGTTTGTTTTTTATAAAGCATTGGGAACGTAGGGATGACTAACAGTACAGCCATCATTAAAAGATATATTTTGCCCTGGCTGATGGTACAGGGGATAATGTGCTGGCCTGTGAACCCAGAGGTTGCTGGTTCGATTCCCAGCCAGGGCACATAACTAGGTTGCAAGCCAAGTCTCCAGCCAGGTCTGTAGCAGGAGGCAGGTGAAAGGCAACCATACATTGATGTCTCTCTCCCTCTCTGCCTTTCTCCCTTCTCCTCTCTCTAAAAATAATAAATAAAATCTTTAAAAATATATATTTTTGCCTGCTTCAGCTGGACATTCCTTTACAGTTTAGAAGCAGTTCTTAAATTCTTCTAATCCCTTCTTCCCCGAATGAAGGAACTATTTGGTTTCCATCCCCAACAAAAGGCCCTGATTCCCCACTGCTTTGGACAGTGCCGGTGTTGGACCTGGTACTGTTTGAGGACACTCTGCAAATGGCAGCCTGCCCACCTGTCAGTGGGTCTTCAAGCCCCCTTTTATAAGCAGCAGAATGATAAGCTCAGTATGCAAAACAAAAGTATTTGATTGGGAAGGAAGAATATGGACCAGCATGAGTGAGGGTTGGAGCCCCACTTAGTCATCCTAGATGTACTTTTGAGATCTTGAGGCAGTTTGAAAACACTGGTATAAGTTACAGCCGAATATTTCTTTCTTGTGAAAAACACTTTTGTTTACATGGGGTTGTAAATTCTACAGATTTTGGGGTAAACATATAATAGAATTAAGAGGAAGGCCACTTTGAATAAAGGAATAGTCCAATTTACTAAAGATTCAGTGTCTTTCTTTTTTGAGCAAATAATTTGGCCAACAAAATATTGAGTAGAACATTCCTCTGTGAATACGTAAGACTGTTCTGTTGGCATCTCTTTGTTAGGTAAATTTTCAAGTACATGATAAAGTCCCTTTGGGATCCTATCTGTGTCAGTCCAGGGTTAGTTATTTTCTCTGTGGATAAAGTCACTGTAGGTCATGTCCCAATTTCCATTCAGATGAAATCGGGATGCTGCAAATGGTCTTTGGTGTCCAAGTCTAGATAAAGGCTAAATGTTTACTAGAATGCAGTCCCCATTAGGGATCTAGGTCACTAACAAAACTCACAGGGTAAATCTTGCTGTTTTCATATGTCAAGCATGTGTTTTTTTTGTTTTTTTTTTTAAATTTTATTGTTGTATTACATCCATCCCCTTTTTGTTCTCCTCTGTCCCCCTCCCCACCCACCCATTCCCCCCAAAGTCAATCTCATCTGTTGTCCATGTCCATGGTTCTTTTATACTAGGTTCTTGTCTAAACTGCTCCCCTTCCTTGCCTCTGCCTGCCCCCTACCCCCAGCCCCCTTCCCCCTGACCACTGAAGGCCTATTCACTGTATTCATATATTTGGCTGTTTTGCTTGTTGTTAGTTTTGCTCATTATTGTCCTGTAATGGGTGAGATCATATGGTATTTGTCCTTCACTGACTGGCTTATTTCACTAAGCATAATATCAAGCATGTCTTATAACACAGGTTATAACAGCCTTCTTCCTGCCTCAAGGTGATGATTGATTAGGTTTGATTCTTCTAGTCCTTTTTAAGCCAGGCGTGGACAGCTTTGTGTTTCATTTCTTACTGTATTATTTTTGGATGTCATCTTGAAAACGTAAACATTACCAAGTGGACTTGTGGTGGCACCTACAAGGGAGGGGCCAGAGGGGCAGGTACCTTAGACAGATAGAATGTCAGCGTGAGAGATGAGGGAGTGGGTCTTCTGGTGTCACCTGTCTAGGTCCCCTCCAGAAGGGAATGACAACCAGCCTGCTGTTCTCTGAGAGAACCTTTCACATATTTAGCCAGCACTAAAAAGAGCTGTTGGCATTCACTTATCCCTTGGAGAATGTGCATTATTGTTTTGGTGAGGTGTTCTAGAAAATTCTATGATGTTAAGTTAATGTATTTACATTTAATGCCATAATTAGGAAATCTATTGGTTAAGCAATACTCTTCGCACACACTGCTTGTGGTAAATCATTGTAAGTATTGGGGCAGCCAACACTACATTGACATTCCTTATTAACCACTGGCAAATTGATACTTCACAAATACCTATGAAGATGACTTCCTTTTCCTTGAAGTTCAAACTACATACCATTCTTTTGACAAATCAATACTTCACACATATTAAAACTTTTTCTCCCATTTAGTTCAAACGACAGGCCTTTCTTCCCTGTGCATCTATTAAAATGAAATAATTTGTCTGCTTATTAAAACTTATAACAGCAAACTTGAAAACATACTATAAGCTAGCCTTATCTTCAGAACCCCAGGAGGGTTATGACTATTAACTAAGCCTCTAACTGGGGAAAACTGTTAGCATTTTTATTTTACTCTATATATTGCTCAGAAGAAAACTAGTAATTTCTGAATAAAACATTTAATGTGGGATAAATACCACTGATCCTGATACTCTTCACTTGTGAAGTCTTAGTTTCTTTGACTATTCTCACAAATCCTCTTGACTGATTTTTCTAATGTAATTTTAGGAAAATAGAATGTCAAAGACACATTATATGGAAGCTATTTAGAGAATTTCAAAAAATATTTTGTTCCTTTTTTGAGAGAGGGGAAGAGAGGGAGGGAGAAACACATCAGTTGCCTCTCACATACACACAAGACATGCCCTCCTGACTGGGAATTGAACTGGTGACTTTTTGATCTGTGGGACCACACCCAGCTCATTGAGCAACACCTGTCAGGGTCAAATCTGTATTTGTTAATGTTTGAGAACACTGACAACCTGAGTATTCTCTTCATTTGCTCTTTAGCCTGCTTCTTAAACAATAATCAGTGTTCTTGCAAATATAGTTAACATGATAGAGTATACTTCAGATGTAAACATTGCAAAATAATAGTATTAAGTAGATTATATTCTTGGCCATAAGAACATTATATTAGCCAACATCTTGCTGAAGAAACTGGATTAAAATTCATTCAACATATTGTTTTAGATGTTTGGAGTAAGTATAAATCAAATACTGACAAGTCCTCTCCCAGTGTCAAATCTAATCAATGTTACTTTAACATACTTCAGATGAGAACACACACACGCACATTGTGAGCTATAAGAAAAATAAAACTACATAATAGTTGAGACTTCAAAGGCTTCATCCCTAAATGTCCCCCAAATTAAGGCAACAACACTAGTGACATATGAGTATGTCGAAGAACTCACAAAAAGAATTCTTTTTTTTAAAGATTTTATTTACTTTTTTAGAGAGAGGGGAAGGAAGGGAGAAAGCAAGGGAGAGAAAAACATCAATGTGTGGGCGATACATGGTTGCCTCTCCCAGCCACCAACTGAGGACCTAGCTCACAACCCAGTCATGTGCCCTAACTGGGAACTGAACCAATGACCTTTTGACTGGTGGCTATCCACTGAACCACACCAGCCAGAGCAAAAAGGGAGAATTCTTTCTTTTCTTTACTCACTGAATTTCAGTTTTTACAAATAATCTTAGAACAAGTCAGGTAACTAAGGTTTTGGGGAAAACGGTTCTTACATGTACATAAAGAACTATTAACATGCTCCATTTTCTGTCAATAACTATTGGCTGGATTAACACACACTGTCACAGAAACAAATAAAAAATTAAAGCCATAGATCACTGCATTTATATTTACAAAAAGCCATAAACAAACATGCATTTCTCCTTTACTAGGAGGACTTAAATAGATGTGTGAACATTAAGGCAGTGATGATTCTAAAACATAATGAAATCCTAAGTTAAGGCTTTATGTTTTGT